>CAKLIZ010004536.1:0-13411 GCA_922035795.1 Oreochromis mossambicus | reverse complement strand
AACAACGTGGTGTATGCTGTACAGTGCAGTGAGGAATGCCCGGACCTCTACATTGGAGAGACCAAACAGCCACTTCATAAGCGCATGGCACAACATAGAAGAGCCACCTCCACAGGACAAGACTCAGCAGTCCACCTGCATCTTAAGGATAAAGGTCACTCTTTCGAGGATGCCAATGTTCACATATTGGACAGAGAGGACAGATGGTTTGAAAGAGGAGTGAAAGAAGCCATTTACGTCCACTGTGAGCGACCATCTTTGAACAGAGGCGGTGGTTTACGACACCAACTGTCTGCCATCTATAATCCAGTTTTGAGTTCCCTCCCCAGACACCTATATGCCCACTCACATCCTGGGCCATCTGACCTCAGGAAATCACATGATAGGGTGGGGCCAGGTTTCACAATG
Organism: Oreochromis mossambicus; assembly: GCA_922035795.1. Classification (NCBI taxonomy): domain Eukaryota; kingdom Metazoa; phylum Chordata; class Actinopteri; order Cichliformes; family Cichlidae; genus Oreochromis; species Oreochromis mossambicus. The sequence continues at coordinate 13,003 of CAKLIZ010004536.1, read as the reverse complement.
AGCTCACCCGAAACCCTGGCTGATTAGGTCCCACACCCGCTTTCACACCTTGGCGCATGTGATTAGAGGATCACCAGGGGGTCCTTTGTCCCCCCTTGGGGGGATACTCCCACTGGGTTTAAATCTGGGACTCTCGGCCATTTGACCTTAGAACTGAAGAAGCTTCTCGGATGAGAGGTGAAACGTCTTCAAGCAACTCAAAGAAGTCCAGACGCTTTTCTTTGCAAACTCCTTTGACTACGATGACCTGGATGACTGAGAACCTTCACAGACATAAAAGCCTTCATGTGCACAGTTCTTTTCTCCCAATTTGTAATCCCTGTACAAATGTGATGACAAAAAACAAAAAAACAAAACAAAACTGGAGTCCCAGACAAACTGTATGCACATGTATTCAGGCTCAAATTTATGACAGCTGCAGAAGGACATCTACCAAATTGATCAATAATGTGATCATGCTTACAATGACAAGCTGTCACCACGATGTTACATACTATGGAGGGGTGTGGATGGAGAGGACTCGTTTATTGGTTTTGAGACAGATTCGCGTGTAACATCTTATTACCGCAAAGTGTTACTGAAAACAACTTCAGACTTGCATTGTTTTTTAAATTAGTTGAATTTTTTGTTTTTGTTTTTTGTTTTTGATAAAAATTCTAGGTTTTGTTTGGCATGTGTGGTGGCTGGCTTATCTGCTTCTTGCTGACCATTTTTGATGTCCTGCCTTCAAAGTCTGATACGTATGGCTTCTCAGCCAGAACCGACATAAACCTGGATGCTGTTACAAACTCTCCATGGTTCCATGTGCCTTACCCTGGTAAGTGAATAGGTATCATACTTCAAACACTTCTTTAATTATCATTATTATACTATATATATTGTTTACTTTTTGAATTTTCTTGAACACCTTTCCTCATAAATCTTTCATTTGAGTATTTTACAACACACTTATTAGGGAAACTACTTTGCTTCATAAACATTTAAAGTTGCAAAAGTCCTTTAGTAACTGCATTATTAAAGATCTGCCATTTATTGCTGTATTACAGATAAAGTAAAAATTCTTAGAAGCTATGTTTCTGCAAAGCATTTAGCTTGCTTGCTTCGCATTATGCTACTCTTGATAAACATCCAAAACTGTGGTTAGTTAAATGTTGCACAATTGCTTTTAACTGATTCACAAATGATTAGATATGAAAGGAAACCAGACATTTATTTATGATTTATTGCTTAATGCATATCTGCTAAAACCTTGGTATGTAAGAAAAGAGTGACAGATAGATTGAACTGTATCACGACATAAAACCTCGTGCCAACAGTCAGTTGGCTCTGACTGGTAAGAAGTCATGTGGGATTTGACTGTGGAATGTGTGTTTTGTAGTTTGAAAGAACACGTTTGTAGAGGCAAAGGTGAAACAATTTGGACCTATTTTTAAAACAAAAAGGAGATCAAAGCAAAACAATATCATTTTGTAACAGGAATAATATATAGTCCATGTAAGGGTATAAAATGCATTTCCCTGTTGGAAACTCACAGGTTCAGCTTGATGTCAGTATTTTTCATTCAATAAACATGTTGGGAAAGTCAGCTGTAAGACTTTAGCTGTTTGCATGTATCATCTGCTGTTTACAGATGGTACAAAAGTATCCATATTATTGAATTCAGGTATTCCAATCACTTCCGTGGCCATAGGCATATAAAATCAAGCACTAAAGCATACAAATTGCATCTACTCCTTCTTTTCTTCTGAACTGTGACAGGTTGCCACCTGTGCAACAAGTCCAGGCTTGAAATTTCCTCGTTATTAACCATCCCACAGTCAACTACTACTGGTATCATAACAAAGTGGAAGCAGTTGGGAATTACTCCTATCTGGCAACTCAGCCACAAAGGAGTAAATCACAGATTGAGCTCAGCAGATGCTGAGGTGCATAGTGCATATACGACACCAACCCTCTGCCTTCACTACAGACCTCCAAAGTTCATGTGGCCTTCAGAATAGTGCCACAGAAGAGCAGTTTATAGAGAATGTCATGGAATTGGTCTCAATCCCCAAACAGCTGCATCCAAGCCTTACATCACCAATCACAAGGTCCATTAATTTGTACACTGGTCCATGAGTCCTGACCTCAACCTGACACCTTTGGAATAAATAAATAGCTGCAAACGGTGGGCCAACATCATATGAAACCCTTTGCATTAAGCATGGGATGTCACTCAAGTTGATGTGTGTGTGAAGGCAGATGAGCAGATTAGCAAATACTTGCCGATACTTGCCAAGCAAATGAACAAAATTGTTTGAAATGATGGCAGGAAAAACACTTGCCTTTTAACAAAGAAAATGTCTGTACAATGTTTTTGACAGGTATTGTTTATTGCGAATAAATGACTGTCAGTTACAGGTATGTTCATTAACAATAATAACAAGATAACATATAAAAAACTGTTGGTTTCACTCTGATATCCTATTGTGAACCCAAAGAACTTTGACAGCACATGATAGTTTTTAATGTTAGAAGTTGGAGACTGAAAGCAGTATTGACTGCAATAGTGCAGACATTGACAAAGATAATGGATGTTAAATAAGTTTAATTAGGATGGTTGGGTTTTATTGGGTTTAGCTGGTTGGTACAGTAGAAATAGTTATATACCTTTTACACCTTTAATCAATGGAAAATTGCTCAGGAGATTGCTAAAGAAAGAGATTTTCCCAAATATCAAGGAAAACAAAGTTTTATGTTGCAATTTCTCAAAGTTGCTGGGGAAATCATCTTTTCAATAGCTGAAAAAGTCTACTGGAGCACCAGATTTAAGAATAAATGCATCCTCTAGTGCAGCGATGGGGAACTCCAGGCCTCAAAAGCCTAAGTCCTGCAGATTTTAGATATCACCCTGGACCAGCATATCTGAATGAAGTGATTAGTTCATTGCCAGGCCTCTGGAGAACTTCAAGACATGTTGAGGAGGTAATTTGGTCATTTAAATCAGCTGTGTTGGATCAAGGACACATCTAAAACCTGCAGGACACCGGACATTGAGGCCTGGAGTTCCCCACTCCTGCTCTAGTGCCTGTTGTGTTACAGTTGTGACAATGTGTATGTGATGACAAGGATTTTAAATTTGATTCTGGATTTAACAAGGAACCCATGAAAGAAGCCAGCGTGGGTGAAACATGCTCTCTTTCTAGTCCCTGTCACTACTCTTGCTGCAGCATTATGGATTAACTGAAAACTTCTCAGAGAGCTTTTAGGACATCCTGATAATAACAAATGACAGTAGTCCAGTCTTGAAGTAATAAATGTATTTACTACTTTTTCATTATCTGAGACAAAATGTTTCTAAATATTATAGATATCGCACAAATGGAAGAAACCACATATCTTGGTCAAAAACAACTCTGGGATTCCTTACAGTGTTACTGGAGGTAATGCCATCCAGAGTAAGCATTTGGTTGGACACCATATTTCTAAGATTTTTAGGGTCGAGTGCAATAAGTTTGATCAGAATTTAGAAGGAAAGTGAAATTAGAAGTCACCCAGGTCTTTATGTCTTTAAGACACTCCTGGAGTTGAACTCCTGGAGTCATTTGGTTTCGTGGATAGATAAAGTTGGGTATCATCTGCATACCCAACTTTTTATGTATTTAAAAAAAGGATGCTATGCCTAATGGAATAATACTGCCTAATAGAAATATGTACATTGTAAACAGGTCCAAGCACTGAACCATTGAAACTCAATAATTAACCTCTGTGTGTGAAGAGGACTCGCCATTTACATGGACAAATTAAAGTCTGTTAGATAGACATGATTCAAACCACTGCATTGCAGTACCTGTAATACCTACAGCATGGTTTAATCACTGTAATAAAACATTATGGTGAACAGTATCAAATGCTGCACTGAGGTCTAGCAGGACAAGCACACAGATGAGTCCACTGTTAGAGGCCATAAGAAGATCATTTGTAACCTTCAGTAATGCTGTTTCTCTATTGTTTTATGACTGAAACTCTTCATTTCTCTTTACAACTACTTTTTCAATAATTTTTGATATTGGGGTAGGACTTTGAGTAGACTTGTGGGAATGGGGTCTAAAAGACATGCTGATGGTTCAGAGGAAGTAATTACTGAAGTTAAGTCAAAAAGATCAATTAGGGAAAGAGTCAATATATAAATATAATCTAGTAAATAAGTATAAATTGATTTGTTTTGAAATCAATTTATATTTATAATTGAAAGTTGCTGTATCTATTGTTACATCTGTGAGATAGTTGTTAATTATATATTTGTGAAAAAAGTTAATGACGTTTTTACTAGTTAAGATCAAAGGAATGCTTGGCTGAACAGAGCCGGGGGGGGGGGGGGTTTGCAGCGACTTTTTTCAGATGAGATGCTGACTTAGTCTGATACTATGTTAACCATAGTATCATATTATACAGCTTGCTGAAGGCTGACGACAACCTTCCTACTTTAGATGGAAGCAAACAGGGGTGAACCTAAAGGGGGGCATGGTGTGTATTTCAAGGTTTTCATAACATTTTTCTGATTGAAAGTAAAATAATATGAAATACTGTCTCAATTAAATTGCATTAATAATTAAAAATATAAATATTAAAGCATTTTTCACAAGCCAATAAAAATATACATGGGCATGTAAAACTCCACTGACCTGAGGGATTTTAGGTTGGACCATGAATTATTGTTAATATTAACGTCTACAGCATCATAATGTCTTGTTTTCAACAGCACAAAAACTTTGCAATGAAGCACAGGGCAAACTTCAGAATGCTGATATGCTCGTTTCTCTTCATTCACTCCTTCACTTGCACATTTTAATGCATAGTAACGCATGTAAAAAAAAAACAAACTCATAAAGCCTTCCAAAATGACAGAGTAAAGATAAAAAAAATCATACCTTAGTTTAGAGTACATATATATCTTATTTTATTTGGGTTTGACTCTACTTAAAAGTGTTTATAAATTTTTGCATTTAAGAAAACGTTGTCTTTAAAAAATTAAATTTAAATTAAATTTAATATGGCATGTGAATACAAGTAAGCTCCAACTGACCAGGTTTCATCTTTGCCAACATGATTTCTAGAGTATCTAGAGTGTTAAAATAAGTTAAATAATTAAAAAGCACAAAAATGGTTTCATCAAACTAAACTAATGGGCACTCAAACTACAATTTTTTACTCCGGCAAATAAATAAATCTTCATGTTTATTAAAACTGACAATGACTGATTTATCTATTAGGTACTGTAGCCACTGACATGATTTCAGTCTTCCTGTCCCTATAGCTTAGGGAAGCTTAAGTATGCCTCCTCTGCATCCACAGGCCAATGGGGTGTGCCCACAGTGAGTTTGTCATCAGTGCTGGGTATGATGGCCGGGGTCTTGGCATCTACCATGGAATCTATTGGTGACTACTATGCTTGTGCTCGCTTGTCTGGTGCCCCTCCACCACCCATACACGCTGTCAACCGAGGCATCGCCGTAGAGGGTATTGGCTGCATACTTGCTGCTCTGTGGGGAACTGGAAATGGCACCACTTCCTACAGCCAAAACATTGCTGCACTGGGTATTACCAAGGTATATACAATTGTTGTCTCCTATCTGGTTGTAGATCTCTTTAAGAAGGCAATTTGTAAGATTTTTAATTCAGCTGATTCAAAGCATAACAAACATTTGGGTGATTTTTAAACCTTTAGTCCAAAAGAAGACATTAGCCTTACAGCACATGCTTTGCCTGTTAAGTGGTTTATCAATCACACACACAGTAATTCATGTGTGACAAGACAACTCTTTGTCATTCCCAGGGAAACATGGAACATTCCAATCAGTAGATGATCCTATATTTCATGCATATTTCCTGAATTTAGAATGCTCTTCTAACTCTGCCATGTCCCGTCTCATAATACCATCCGAGACACATACATGAATGTGCATGTTCCATGGTTAAATAAAGAGTAAATCTCAAGTGGTCCAATGGAAATAGGAGAGACTCTGCACGATTGAGTCCGCAGCGGAACATGCTTAATGGAAAGCCAAAACCTTTTGACCTGTTAAGTAATGGGGTTCGGATGTCTTGTGATGATCGGCACTTCATTTATTCTGCTCATTTGTCCGAAGCGGAGCTACCTGTGTCACCCTCCACAGCAGAGCAGCTGACATCTGCAGAAATTGTGTTGCACTGTCAGTACAACACTCACCTTCCACAGAGGGAAACAAGGGTGGTTGATCGTCCAGTTGCTGATGATGTCAGGGAGTTATAGGCATATTCTACCCATGCTATCTGGGAGCTCCAGGTGGAGGGATTCATGGACACTGTGCATCAGAGGGAGGCCTCCAGCTCCTGGTTTGTTCTCTCCACCTGGCCATTATGTCTGCAGGTAAAACCCAGAAGAAGGACTAACCTGGGGTCCCAGGACAGAACAAAACTCTTTCCACACCCAGGAGGTAATTTGAGGACCACGATCCAACAAGATGTCCGAAAGAATTCCCATACAGCCAAAACACATGATGGGTCATTACTCGGGCATCCAGTGGGGATACAGTTTGGGTAAGCTGATGTAGTAGGCTGCTAGTAAGGATGACTGTGTTATCTGGTGAGCGGGGGAAGGCCAGGGGTATGTGAGACCAAGGCCTCCCAGGTGTACGAAAAGGTCGGAGGAGCCTTATTTTTAGCACAAACCTGGCAAGAAGACACATATTCCCGGACATCTTTCTTGAAAGAGGACCAGCAGAACAGACACTGAATGAAGGTTATCGTCCAGTCAGTGCTGGAATAGCAAGTGAACCAGACCATATGCCACCAATGAATACATTGCCTCCTGTTCCAGCTTGGACAGGCTGCATAGTCTGCACAGTCTGCTGGTGGGTAGTGGGGCTCCAGGGAGAAGGTCTGTTGCCCAGGCATATGGCCTGTGAGGAGGGGGAGAGAGAGTGAGCAAGATCTTTATGGAAGATATTAGCTAGGTCATGATAGGCGGATGGCACGGAGGACAGATCCAGTGGTTCAAACCCGTGATCTGGTGAAGGACTGGCCCCCAGGGGCAAAGCTGATAGTAGGCAGTCCTGATGATAGGAGAGGCTCAATCCTGCAATGGTATTCTGGACCTGATCAATGTGCAGATTGTATTTACTCAACCAAAGATGTCCAGAAACAGGGGATGTGCCAGGTGCAACATATATAACTGAATGAGTTCGTTAGGGTTACTGGAAATGATGAAGTTAACCGGGAGGGAGCGATGTATGAAGTCTGGAAGACTACTGCTGAGAGCCGTTAAGAGCCGAATCCTGGAGAAGCTTAGGTAACTGTTCCAAAGGTAAGCAAAGTTCAGTGGCTAATGATTTATCTAAAAAGTTTTGTTTGGCACCAGAGTCAATTGAAGCCTGCAGAAAGTGCAAGAAAGTCTGCAATCTTCCCAAAACCAATATACAGGGTAGGAAAGAACAATACTCAGATTTGTCCACCAATATCCCTACCTTTACTGCCAGGTGCCATCTATTATACCATGAGGACAGACAACAACTAAATAGACAAGTGAGCCTTTATGAAAGCCCACTTCAAGTATGCTTTTATCCACACCTGACTAGCTGTGATCAATTAGCAACAGCTAATTGATCACAGCTAATCTCTTGCACAGCTAATCTCTTGCACAGACACTGCAAAGAGATTAAAGGCTGCAGAGGGCCGTAACAAGTAGCAGGTGAGTTGATTACCATAGGTATGCCAGGCCGGAGTGCAGAAACCAAGAGGATCCCGCCTCTGAAAGTTAAGGTGTGGTTACCACACGTGCACGCTCACACACATACACACACAGAAACATACAAGAGGAGAGAGAGAGCCAAGGTGGAGAGAAAGAAAAACTGGCAGGACTACCAGGAGGACAGAAGGACTATGACACATAAAGTGTGCATCCAGATATATTACAATGAACAAATCTTTCACATTACCTACATACACTTAATTCATTGTCAGGTAAGAGTTAAACATATTAATATGCATGTCTTCACACCAGTTTGGGTAGGGTTTCCTAAAATGGCTGTAAGACTACATAAATTATGAAATTCTGGACTGCAATTAACCACATATGTCAATCAGCTTTTGTGGTAATTTGGCATGCGTTTGAGTAAATGAAGACCTTTAAAGGCATACAGGAGCAAATTTCTCCCTAGAATTTCCTCAGAAGACTCCTCTGTACTATCTGTAGTTTTGTTACTTTAAAAAAAGTTGCTACATTAAGTTGTCTTTTCTGAGCTAACCCCTCTAACTCTGGTGAAACACACAGTATCTATTGTGTACTTGCCTAATTTGTCACAAAGAATTTGAACATTGGGACATAAATAATAAGTGACTGCAATAAAGATTTTTTTAAATTTTGTATTTATTTTATTTTATTTTTTTATTATGCAATAAAACATTTTTAGGATACAGATGTTACTGTCATTAAAGTATCTATAAGTAACATCCATTCCTCACCTAACAATAACTATGGTGTCCAGTGCCCTGTCTTATCTGGGCATATGATGCTCCTACCCCATACAAAAGGAAAGGAGAGGAAACTAAATGAGCTTTGGAATGCACAAATAATGTTGATTCATGTCAAACAATGGTGATTCATCTGTCTGAGAGCTTTGGCTATGATATGTGTACAGAGCCATTAATATAAATACTATCTACACATTTTTAGTTGTAAGAAGAGAGCTTGATGTTAATTTAGTATTCTAAAATATTCACTGAAACTGCCTGAAAAAATAATAATAACACATACTATTAATGGCCATGTGACTGAAATATCTGTAAATATTTTTCCATACAGATGGGAGGTTGGAGCAGTTAACAGCCTTGGGAAATCCATACTGTATACAGAAATAGTTCAGTAGAACTGTGATTATACAAGTAAGATTTTTTAAAAGTTATGCATTTCTATTTTAGTGGATAATTATCTTTTTAACTGTTTGGATGGACTCAATGGAAGCAGAGACAGTGAGCAGGGTAAGCAGGGTGAAATATGATTTTATTTGACCTTTAGATTATGGTCTTGTGATACAATTAATGGGAGAGGAAGGCTATAAACATGAATGATTTAGTTATATTGCATTGTTGTTGTTTGTGAGTCTTACTGTTTGTGCTGCAGACTAAACTACATTTTTAACTGATGACCATATACAGTTTAACTGGTGGAGCAGTCACTGTTATTTTTTTATTTTACAGAGTCAAAGCAGGCCCTCTGTTGATTCATGGCCTAAGTTAAAGCTCAGATTTTGTAAATTGCTGTTGTAAGTGCCGATATACACTCACCAGCCTCTTCGCTATGCTCAGCTGCTCATTAAGGCAAATATTTAAATACACAATTACTTGACAGCAAGTCAATGCATTTAGTCATGTAGACATGTTAATGACAACCTGCAGACGTTCTAATCAAGGATCGGAATTGGGGAAAAGGGGTGATTCATGTCATTTCTTTCATGGTTGTTGGTGCAAGACTGCCTGGTTTCAGTATTTGAGAAATTGATGATCTACTTGACCTTGTTGATGTCAGGTGTCAGAGGAGTATGGCCAGGCTGCCTGAAGTTAATAGGAGGGCAAAGGTAACTCATTAATCATTACAGCCCAGTAAGAATAGTATTTCTGAATACACAGCACTTTAAATCACATGGGTTAGTCAAAGTCAAAGTCAAATGTATTTATATAGCACATTTAAAAGACTGTTGAGCAAAGTGGTATACATTTAAAATAATCAAAAGAGATGACAAAATTTAAGAAAAGAAGCATAAAATGAGAAGATTTGAGTAAGAAATAAGAGAAATAGAAGTAATACAAACTCATTCTGATTTAAAAGCCAGTAAAAAAAAGTGGTTTACACCACTTCTAGTGGGTTACACCACATGGGGTGCCCATCTTAAGTGGGATGTTTCCAGCAGGGTAACATGTCATGTCCCAAAGCACAAAGATATTTTAAAACTGTTCCTTGAACAACTTGACAATGAGATCAATGTACTCTACAGGCACCAGATTTAAAAGGACACCTTTGGGAGATTTGCACCATTAATTGAAAGGGACCAAAACCAAGGTTACTTTTGACAGCCACTGACAACATTCAAGATGGATTTGTATCTATTATGTATTTTGTTAGTGCATTGGTTAATGGTAACCTAAATCCACTTGTATTTGTGTCTTGCTTGAAAACACAGGTTACTGTATTTTCAATACAAAATACGGGATTAGTATGTATACGCCTGTTAAAAACATTTACACACTGTCTTATCACGGGACAATTTCAGATATAGTTATTATTTAATGTTATGGCTTCGAGACACTTTATCACTCTTCTTGTGTTGTCTTGTCACATGTCCAGTGAGTCCCAGAGATTCTTCCAACATCCTTGCAACAATAATGATGGTTTAAGTTTTCTTGTGTACACCTTACAGTGAGTCCCTGTGTTCTGTTTTTATGTTAGGTTGGCAGCAGGCTGGTCCTCCAGACTACTGGAATTCTGATGATCATCCTGGGAATCTTTGGAAAGTTTGGAGCAATTTTTATCACTATCCCAGATCCAGTCATTGGAGGCATGTTCCTCATTATGTTTGGAATGATTGCAGCAGTGGGGATATCCAATCTCCAGGTGAACACAATCAATTTCACAGCATATCAAATTGTATTTGTCTTTTATTTGGTGCACCTTTTTTTATTCAGAGTAACTGGAGCATAGCTTAATAAGATCCTTAACACACTAATCCTTAACACCTTCAAATAAAATGACACTGCTAAACAAAGCACCATCCCGATTAAAGCTTTCTTGGACTCACTGGTTCCACAGTGAGCAGTGTTGTTAAATCTATCTAGAATACAGCCAAAAACAGAAAATAAGGATCATGTGTGTATTAAAAACTTGTCTACCATTTGGCACTTTAAATTGTAATAACCTTTAAGAAATCTACTGCACAAAAATGTCTGATCATTGTAAAATTGCTTCGATATTATATAGTCAGATATTGAGCTTGGCAGTTGCTAGTGTACTGTAAGTGTAATCTGTAATGCATGAAATTCAATGTAAGTACAGTAATATGTGATTTCAAGGTTAGGTTAAGTGAGTTAGGGTCAACAATCCCCTTTCCTGTATCAAGCTAGTTCAGTGTGATTACAGCAAACATATTGGGCAAACACGCAAACAAGAAGATAGTAATTTAATGATATTCCAAAAAAGGTTTTTGGGTGTTTGTTTTTTAACGACAGACATTTTTCTTAATACCTAAATGACAACTGAAAGCTAAACACTGTAAATTTTTAGCTGTTATAAAGGTCTCCTACTTTGAGACTAATTAATTGTTGAAAAACATAAGTGGGACGGTGTTTAAGGAAGTACTTGCTAGAAAATACAGAAAATGCAAATACCTTAACTGAACTGTTGCACAACAATGTAATGACTGTATTTTTAGTTCCACCCCTCTATGGTATTTTTTGGCTAAAGAACTTGCTCTATCAGTTTTTTTAAAGATGAAAAATGATGGTGTTTTCCCAGCCTATATTTTGTAGCTATTTCGTTTTGTACTGTTGTAACAGTATTGTGTATCATGTTTCATTATTATAGGGAGGTAATATAGTCTTATATATACTTTCACACACACACAGATATATATATCTCTACATTAACCTCACTGTGGCCTGTGTTAACCTGTCATGACCAAATAAATGTGAATCCCTTACCAAAATAGAATTTGGGTCTCTTTTTTTCCTGATTATTTCTAATCTCATTTCCAAAGTTCCACAGCAGAAATGTCAGCTAGCTGAAACAGATCAACAAAATAATGGCTTGCATCTGAGAGTCAATAAACCAGTTTTAGCAAATTTGTATCACATTATTTCTGTCTCTCCTTCTTTCTTTCTCACCCTATTTCACACACGTCCCCCTCTGTCTTCTTTTCTCTCTCCAGTATGTGGATCTTAACTCTTCACGTAACCTTGTCATCCTGGGCTTCTCAACCTTCAGCGGTCTGGTTCTACCCACCTGGTTTCAGTCCAATCCTGGCATCATTGACACTGGTGATTTTAACACTCACATACACTCCCTCATGCATGCACACACCTTTAGGCCTTTAAAATTAGTATTTCCACAAAAGTATAGAAATACAGTTAAAATAATGCACATATTGATGTGAAACAGTCTGTCAGGAAAGTTTTTTTTAATTTAAAAAATGTCAAGTGGTGCCATCCAACCTGTGAAAGCACTCCAAGTCTTTTTTAGTTGAATTTACTGAACAAATTAATATTATTTATTTATTTATTTATTTTACTTTAGTTTTACTCGATTCACTTGTGTTCTTTCAATACGACACTCTGTTTTGGCAGGCTAACTTCAGGACTTTTTAATGATTCAGTTCAACTTTTTGGAATAAAACATAGTTTCTTAGGAGTTACTTCCACCCAAAGTTGGGCTATTTGACATAACTTTTTAAGTAAATCCAAAAAGATTTTTTTAGTGCACAATATTTTGTTGAAAGAGCATAAATTACTCCAGTAAACTAAAAGAAATTTTTTTTTTTGTTGAATCCAATAGTGAGGTTTCATTTTTTGAGCTCATCCTTGAACGTGTGTGCCTGTTTGTGTTTTATTGTTTTTGTGTGTGAAGTTTAGACTACTTTAATTTTTGGATTACTGGGTTGATTTATTATTTTAATATTGAGTTTGAATGTGATATTGTTGAATCTTTGATATCTAATTCCAATATAACATGATGTTCTTACAATAAGTTTCTGTTTTGGCTCATAATTTCCTTGTTTTCCCAGTATTCTGAGCTTTTATGATATTTTTCTGGTTCCTGTCTAGTTTTCATGCCTCATTCTGTGATTTATTGTTGTGGTTGTTTCCTGAATTGTTTCTTCTTCTGTCTCACTCCTCTGCTTTACATCACTGGAGTAACACTGCTCCTTTGTCTCTGTTTTCATGTTAATGTGACCTGTGGCGTGCACAGACATTTTGGGGGGCAAGTGCTCCAGGGGGA
>CAKLIZ010004535.1:985-13418 GCA_922035795.1 Oreochromis mossambicus | reverse complement strand
GTGAGAAAAACCGTGACATATGCGCAGTGGGAGACTAAGAGCACGCCGTTTTGCAGGTGGGTCTGTAAGGCGAGTCGTCAGACAGCAGAAAATCCCGGTAAGGATGACTTCGTGCTGGACCTTACGAACACCCACTCCGGTGTTTTCAACACATTGCTTCGGATTCCCACTCAAGACTGGCTGAAGATGGTGGGGGAAAAGAACGGCAAAATTTTAGAGCTTTTTAAGCTAAGTACAAGCACATCTGAGCTGGTCCTGGTTGCAAATAACCCCCCGCACTCAAAATAACCCTGCCCCCCCTCATCCGGTCCCCTTACCCCGCCTCCTCCTCCCCAGTGCTTTTAAAAACCGCAACGACCGTCTCCTCCACATCGTCTGTAAAAACAGCCATGAGTCACCACAGCTCTGGAACTCCCTCTGCTCTAACCCCAGCATCCTTTCGGCCATCAGCTGCTTCTACTCCAGCCGGGAACCCAGTGATGGATCTTGCTACTCCACCATCGAGTCCCCATCAGGCCTCATCATCTCCGGCCGCTATGCCTGCAGATTCGCCGCTCCTGCCTTCATCACCTCAAGGTTGGAACTCGCCCCGCCACCCTGCTCTCGGATGGCAATCACCCGAACAGATCCCGGTAAACAACCCAGTCTCTGGTGTCTCGCTCTGGGCTTTGGGTGACCCTGTGTGCCGGGCTCTTTTCAGAGAGCGTGAAGACAATGATCCCCACCCCGGGGTGAGCAGTGGACAATCTTCATCCCTGGACATCGATGAGGCCGCTACTCTACTCCCCACAGCCGTTTTTGAACTTATAAAACTAACTCTCAAGTACCTTGTCATGTCGCTACTCCAGAAACACCGACAAGACGTGTGTCAAGGATGCGCAGTCTCCCACCCCTCACAGAGACGCCATTCTTGTCTTTTCCCGCTGGAAAGATATTACTTTTTCAAGTACTATGATGAACTCTGCAAAAGATTATGGAACGGACATTTCACCAACACATTATTACAAATTTTACGGTTAGAAGGCTTTTCACCACCACCCGAGCAAGTCAGAGGTGTGGCCCAGGCGTATCTCTTTGAACTGAGAGACGCCCGCGATATAGAGGGCACTCTGCAAGAAATCGATGCCAGTGTCACTGAAGTTACCCGCACTATAATTGATCAAGTGTTAGATGACAATTACTCACTGTGGCTGTCCTAGTATTTGTTTTTCTTCTCTTTCCTATTATTTTTCTTACTGTTAAGTTTTTGTTTGTTTGTTTTTTACTCGTTTCAGATGTAATGTTTTTTTTTTGTTTGTTTTGTTTTTTCATTACATCAAATAAATTGTTTTTGGAAAAACGTTGTATCAAATAAAACTTTCTTGGAAAAGCATTGCAAGAATGCATGTAATTATTTGTTTTTACTCGTTCAAATGTATTGTTTTTCATTACATAAAATAAATTGTTTTTGGAAAACCTTTACATGAAATAAAACTTTCTTGGAAAATCAATGCAAGAATCAAAAAATCGTTATTTTTGTTTTTACTAGAATCAAAGTGCAATGTTTTTAATGAACTTGTTACATGAGATAAGTAACTGCTCGATCATGAAATAAAACCATAGTTAAACATAACTTCAAAGAACACACATGGCAGAGCAGCTTCTATTGAAACGCGCATATTACGAGCCATCTCACCCCGGTAGTTTTTGCGGAGTGCAAAAATTGATTAAAAGCGTGCAGGATGAAACTGGTACAAAGATTAACGCGCAAACAGCTCAAAACTTCCTCGCAGAACAGGATGCGTACACCTTACACCGAGCCGCACGCCTGCGCTTTCCGAGAAACCGTGTGTTTGTCCCCAGACCTCTTAATCAATTTCAAGCAGACCTTTGTGATATGAGGGCGCTAGCTGAGCATAACGATGGCTATCAATATTTACTTACAGTTATAGATGTTTTCTCTAAAAAAGCCTATGCAAGAGTGTTGAAAAACAAAACAGGAGTTCAGGTCACTAAGGCTTTTGAGTCTGTCTTAAAAGACAGCCAAATTCCTCAAAAGCTACAGACAGATAGTGGTAAGGAATTTTTTAATTCCAGTTTTCAATCTTTAATGAAAAAGCATGGTATAAATCATTTTGCTACAGGGAGCGATCTAAAAGCCTCAGTCTGTGAAAGGTTTAATAGAACTCTTAAAAGTAAAATGTATAGATATTTCACTGCTCAAAATACCCGTAGATATATCGATGTGTTACAAGATTTATTACAAAGCTATAACACTAGTTATCATCGTTCCATAAAAATGACCCCCAATCAAGTAAAATCAGACAATGTAGCGTTAGTATTTCAAAACCTATATTGCACTTCGTCTCGTTGTAGAAAAAAGCCCATGAAATTTAAAAAGGGAGATCTTGTCAGGCTCTCTAAAGTTAGAGGTGTCTTTGATAAGCGTTATGAGCAAACATTCACAAGCGAGGTATTTACGATTGATCAATGCATACCTAGAGACCCTCCTGTTTATAAAATCAAAGATTACGATGGGGAAGAAATTATAGGTAGTTTTTATGAGCATGAGTTGCAGAAAATCGCTCTTTGCAAGGATAAGCTTTATCACATAGACAAAATTCTCTCAAAACGTAAACAGAGGGGACAGCTTTATTTCCTGGTGAAATGGAGGAATTGGCCTGAAAAGTTTAATAGTTGGATTAAAGCCAGTGAGCTTAAAAACCTGACATAACAAACTCCGCACCTCACTCTCATCTTGGTAACCTTGGTAACGGTTTCAGCATGAGTCTCAGGGCGCAGGGTTTTTACGTCACACTACCATCAAACGCAAGTCTGAATGTTTTTAAAAATAACACAAGTAGCTCCTTTCGTGTGGATTTGGCTCACCATCTCAACCTCGATGGGGCCTGGGAGGTGGCTCTCACTGAAATTTCATATCCCTATACATGGCTTAATATTCCGAATGATAACGCTTATTTTGAATACAAGAAAAATAGTCACGCTGAGCAGCGGCCTGATGAGGTGGTTAAGACAAAAATACGCGCTGGCTTTTACGAGGACGCGATCACGCTCAGAGCAGAGATCGAAGCATGCCTTAGACGTATCGACTCGGATATATATCTAAAATACCACCCCATTGTTAAAAAGTTTGAATTCACCGCTGGGGGGATATATCAACTCAGGTTTTTTCCTCCTCTGGCATATATGCTTGGTGTACCGGCAGGTGTCTGGCAACGGTTTGAGCGCAAATTTGCCCCGTATCCTGCAGATATAAAAGCTGGGTGTTATCATCTATTCTGTTATTCAGATATAGCAGCCTTACAGCTGGTAGGTGATAGCTATTCGCCCCTGCTGCGTACTGTCAGAATAGAGGGTAATTACGGAGATATCGTGAACCTTTGCTTTAACAAACCAGACTACATTCCTGTTGCTCGCAAACACATAGAAAATATCCATATTGAAATCAAAACTGATCAGAACGAGCCTGTAAACTTTACCTACGGTAAAACGATAGTAAAGCTGCATTTCCGCCCTGTCAAGGATCTCATCTAATAACAAAAATATGGATAATAATAGATTTATAAAGTACTACGAATCGCAGGCTGGTAACGGGCTGCCAGGCTTTTCAGGGGCGCCCGTAATTTACGGACGAGGAATAGCATCTATTTTCTCAAAATTGTTTAGATTTGTAACCCCATTCTTAAAGCGTGGGGTTAGCCTGGTTAAACCTCATTTGAAAACAGCTGTCAAAGGGATTGCTACAGATGTTGTGACCTCCTCCCTGTCTAACTTGAGTCGCTCAAACAGACGAGAAGAGCAAGAGGGCGGAGGGTTAAGCTTATTGGCGCATAGACCCCTAAAACGTCCTCCGGGTCGCAGGCTTACGGAGTTTAAAAAGCGGAGGAAAACGGTAAAAAAGAGACAGAGTGTTAAAACCACCAAACGGGCAACACGCAGGTCGAAGCAGGATATTTTCTAAAAACTAAGAAACAAGCAACAATGTCTTTACTCCACGAGCGATCAAGCGAATGCACCTTGAGTGAACTGGATCTGTTCACAGCCCCCCTGACCCAATTTTCAATCGAGGACAAATGTTATTCAGAAATATTACCAGTAACAGCGCTGACTGATCGGGGACCTGTGGAATTTTACGTGCCTGGAAACGGGCTGCATTACCTGGATTTAAATGACACATTGCTGAGTTTAAGATTGAAGATAACAAACGCGGATGGGTCTGATATTGATCCAGATGCTAATGTTGCAATTATAAATTACCCTTTAAATACCATTTTCTCGCAATGTGACGTCACGTTGGGCGACAGACTGATTTCACAAGCCAGCTCAACCCACCCCTACAGGGCTATAATAGAAACATATTTAAATTACTCAGAAGAAAGTTTGAAGACTCAGTTTAGCGCTGGGTTGTTTTACAAAGATACAGCGGGCTCACACGACTCGTATATTGTAATCAACGGGCCTAACAGGGGATTAGTTCGGCGGGCAGCTTACAGTCAGCGGTCGCGAGAGTTCCACGTCATGGGACCGTTACATTCTGATATTTTTTTCTGCGAACGATTATTGCTCAATAATGTGGATCTGAGGGTTAAGCTCATGAGAGCCAACGATGCTTTCAGCCTCATGGCCCCTCAGAATGCTAATTACCACCTGAATATTCTAGGAGCTTCATTGTATGTGCGGAAAGTTACTGTCTCCCCAGCTGTACGTGTAGGCCACGCTTCCGCTCTCATGCAAGCCAATGCACTTTATCCCATCTCCCGGATTAACGTAAAAACATTTTCAATACCTGAGAATTCGCGGATATCACATCATGAGAATCTGTTTCTGGGTTCACTCCCCCGTTATTTAGTCATCGGAATGGTCGATCATCAAGCATTTACAGGCCGTTATGATTTATGTCCTTTCAACTTTCAACATAACGATCTGGAGTTCCTGGCTTTATGTCATGAGAGTAAGCAGATTCCAGCCAAAGCGTTTCAACCCAATTTTGCTGAGAATCACTCCGTAAGAGAGTTTTACAGCCTGTACACCGCTACCGGAAGAAACCTAAAGGACCTCTCCTTATGCATTGACAGACAGGAGTTTGAACAAGGATATACACTGTTTGTTTTCAATTTGAATCCATCAGATGACAGTCAAGCCTTGTCACCGGTAATAAATGGCAATCTGAGACTTGAAATGCGTTTCAGAGTACCGCTGCCTCATACAACTACACTGATCGTTTATGCATGTTATGATTCCATTCTCGAGATCAACTCCAAAAGACAAGTTTTGGTCGATTATTACTGAGAGGCTCCCCCTTTTGTATTGAATTATGAACAACCATCAATTGGAGAGTATAATGAGATTACTAGTTGGGGACAGGTTTTTCGGAGTATATGCAGAGGATGAATTATTAACATTACTCAACCGTACATTTAAACGCCCTGTATATTTTATTATAAATACAGACTCCAGGGACAAGCCTGGAACTCATTGGCTGGCGATTTCATTAGATGAAAACGGAGGGGCCAACTTTTTTGACTCATTTGGTTTTCCCCCAGATTATGCTTTTTATCCTAAAAGCATTATAACGTTTCTGAAAAAGCATGCTAAACGAGTATCTTTCCATCAAAGACAGTTACAAGACCTAATCTCCACAGTATGTGGACAGCACTGTATATTTTTTCTGGCCCAGAAATCGCGTGGAAAGAGTTATGATGATGTACTTTCTTTATATAGCTCTAATCAGATTAAAAATGATGCCATGGTCTCGTGTTTTGTAAAACGATTTATCAGATGTGTATTGATATGTAAAGCTAGCAATTTTAATCAAACTTCATGTTCTTTGAAAGCTTTTAACGATTGTCATTTGTGCTCGAAATAATTTCAATAAAACTGAAAAGGGTTTCTGTGAAAAAAGTGGTGTATTGTGCTTATTGTTAAATAAAAACATGAGAGAAAATTAACTTTTAAAAAACACAATCTTTTATTTATGGCTTGGATTACATCAGAAATTTAACCATGTGGGCGATAAGGCAATTCTCTTCCTTTTCTTCTTTTTCTTCACAATAACATCTTCATCAGAGGATCTCTGGTATTCTCCTGTTTCTCTCGATTCTTTTAATGCTGCTATTTCCCTTCTAGCCGATAAGTTTGTAATAGTGGATAGGGGTATTTTTAGATCTGCTAAAGTTTGTGCAAGCAAAGTCCAGCCTGTTGGTTTCACACCTGTCCGAGAGCTTGCTAAGAATTTCATCAGATCGAGCATATGACTTCCTGGTATTGGCTTCTGTCTATGCATGAATTCCCCGTCCTCAGTCCATCCTCCGGGGCCTTTTGATGCTATTATTCTATGCATTAGATATTCAGTGTTTCTCTTTGAGCGAGGGTTTATGTTACTTAATACGTCCTGTAAAACTTTATTCACACTACCCATCTGCTCCCCCTCCTGGCTTGCCTCTTCTTGCTGGTAATCATGTGATCTCTCAGTCTCCACTACTTCACGCTCCCCAGGGAGTCTTAGTGTTATTTCTCTGCTTTCATCTGATTTTTGTCTTTCAAGTACAAGGTACTTTTGTAAAAGCATGTTATACTTTTTTATCTTCTCATCTGAGGGTATACCCTGAGTTTCCAATATAAGTCTCATTTCACTATCGAGCTCATCTACAGCCTTGTCTCTGATGGTTGGTCGATAAGCATTTGCATGTGTTTCCTGTAAGCGTTTGATCTGGTCAGGTGAGATCAAATACATTTTCTGCATTGTTATTTACAGATCGCGCCTATAGCTAAATCAGCTACCATGGGTAAAACTGTTGTGAGGAGCGGTAAAAGAAAACCTCCTTTTTGAGTCAGTAACTTTTTCTTCTTCCTAACTCCATCCTTTCGGCATGCCATTTTTCTGATCGTCTCCTTGTATCGTTTCAGCTTGTGATGCTGGCATTGTGTGATTGGAATATTTCCTTTTAAGAGATTCATACAAATCTCACAAATAGTCTGAATTAAATCAGGTGAGCATTCTTGTAAAATAACCTTACGAATTTTAGGCGAGCTTCTGGTTAGTGTTTTCAGCAAAGCAAAGTTTCTTCTCAATCTTACAGACATTGTTTCTGTTATTTTTTCTTGGGTAAGAAAACACAAAGCTGTTCTGAGGGTAGTATCCCTGTTCTCAGTCTTAGTTGCTCTGGACAGGTGGGGGTTAAATCTATCAATAAATATCCGTGTGGCTCTCTCGTGGCTTCTTCAAAACTCTCCAAAAAGAAATGCACACGTCCTGGGCATATTTGTCTAGCTAGTGTATTAACTTGTAATTTATCACGAGGGTTTTTAAATAACACCATATAAGTACTGTTCAGACTGATCGTCCTGCTGTGTTTGCCTTGTAAAAACACATTTTGTGTCAAAAACATTACGCTCATATTTTTATGGTGCCTGTATTGCGTGAAAATTCGGACCACTTCTGGATGATTAGCTGCTTGAAAAATAACATCATCCAGTACAATGAGATGACTTTGGTGTGAGGGAAACAAGCTCTCATCTTCAAAAGATTCAGGCAGGCCCTCAATGAATTTAATACTTTTATTTTTCTCTTGAAGCTCAGAATACAGAGGCTGAAAGGATGTATAAACCCACACAACATTGTCAATAAGCTTGTTCAAAACATGTACACAGTTTTGCAAAACAGATTTCACAAAAAATGTCTTTCCCGAGCCACTTGGCCCAACAACCATACAGGAAAATGGCACATGAAGTCTGGGATCAAACTCGATTAAAGCAGGTTGAAACATTTTTTAAAAACATCCAAAAACAAACAAAAAAGAAAAAACAAAAACAAAGATTAATTCAATAACCAAAGGGCAAAGTCAGACCTCCTGGCAGCAATCTACGCTTGTCATAAACAACCCGGAATTTTTTTGGGAATGATGAATTTTTCAGTGCAAACCCCGCTTTATTACGAAGGATAGTGTGCTGTGGTGCCTCAAGTGTAGACCCTCCTTCACTGTTATCAATGTAATTGTCAACCAGGTTTTTCACAGATTCAAAGTTGACCCTTTCGCAGACATCGTGTGTTTGTGTGATCCCTTTTGCTTTCAAGACAACTTTACCTTTTTTGGTCATATAGCCATAGCTTTTGGGTCCAGCTGCAACAAACTCTGTAATGAAATCATCCTGCTCTAGTTCATTAGTGAGGTCACCCAAATATCTACCTAATTCTAGTTCAGATTGATTTTGTTTGGTGAGATAAACAACACTGTCAGTATCGTAGTAAATAGCTCTCTCCTGCAACTGATCCAAATAACTGTATAGTTTCATACGCCCATATGAAGTAGTGAAGGCCGCAATGAAGATGTTATCTGTGGAGTTTGGCAATGGGGTACATAGATCGCCATAACACCATTGAATAAGCGCTACATCGTCACTGACAAAAGAGAAATAGGTCACTTTGTATTTTGGAGAAAACATCAGATTAAAGAATTCCTCGGGGTCACTCACCAGTTTGCTCTGTGTGAGATTATTTCTCTGGCCAAATTTTCCCCAAAAAGAGTTTAAACACAGTTTGGCCATTTGTCTTTTAGCTGGGTTTAGTTTTATGTTTTCAGGGTCTAAGGTGATGCCTTGCTTAGCCTGGTAGTCTTTAATGTAAAGCTGTTTATCCTCCTCAGTTACAACATCTGATGGGTAGCCTGAAGCTTCTTGTTTTTTGCGCAGGAAATGATGTACATAATCTGTGAATATTGTGTTACTCTGTTTCTCAAAGTGCCATACCTCGGTGATTCTACTTATTTGATAGCCCTTTTCTAAGGCAAGATTAAATTCTGGAGTGGTCCAAACCCCTTTTAGGGCTCTCTCCTCGTTGCTATGGTTACACGCCCCCTGTTGGTTGTTCATTTCGGCACAGGTGCGGCAGAGGGTAAAGAGAAGCTTTCCTGACTTAGTTTTATAGGGTAAAACTGGAAAATAGAGTGCTCTGGGTGGGTATACAACCGCTTTGATAAACCCAAAGTAGTTTTTAGGGTGATGAAAATCTCGAAAGATTATTTGAGGATGTCCTAAGGGGTAACTACAGGTGCTATTTACAAACGGATACAGCGAGGTAACATCCACATAACCGATTCTCTCCCCAGGACCTGCACTGCAGCGCAGCTGTGCAGGGCTTGTACGCCCTCCAAAGAGGGCATGGCGGGGGTTCAAAGGTTCTGGCGCTTCATAATGTTTGAGAAAACTGATTACACTCTGATCAATACGCTTTAACTCGCTCCACTCGTGCTCCCAGATTGTAACAAGACACACGTTATGTTCAGTTCTCAATTTAGCCAGTTTTTCTTCAGTGCGACTGTTTAGCTCTGCAAAAGTTAGGTCTAACAAAGGATTAATGTCGGCCTGATTTGAAAAACACTTAACACACCATGAAAGTAACAACCCAAAAATTCCCAGACATATGGTTTATTATTAATTAGGGCATATCCATCTAAATAATAACTACCCAGCTTTTTTTCTCCTTGATTTAGCGCATGTCTGATAAAAACACCTTGCGTGTACGAGAGGTATTCTAGCCATTGAATTGAGGCAGAGGAAAATGATTTGACCTGATTACGGTAATTTAAGGGACATGGTATTGCTAAAGAATTGGCTGGCATGAAGTTTGTTAAAAAAGTTTTCAGGCAGGCACTTGCAAGCGTGTTGCGGCTGAAAGGATCTACTCCTGTTTCCTCAATAAACCCGTTTCTAAACAATTTGCACCCCTCAGCTAGAATTTCAACATCGTTTTCGCAGTATGACAGGGCCTCTTTCATGAAATTGAAGGTACCAGAGCTGACTGAATCATACCATTTGTAAAAATCATCCCTGCCTTTTGTTGTCATTCTCTCTATGCTGTAAGCTGAGGGTGGAGGGTAGGGGCCTACATATTTTAGAGTTTCTCTGGAACTGAAAGAGTGAGGAAAGAAACCCTTTACGCTGTCTGAAAATCCCATTGCTTTTAGGATACCTGACAGGGGCATAGGGAGAAAGCAGCTTGAATCCATGTATCGTTGATTAAAGTCTGGGTCTGTAAAACTGATCACTTTGCTTCCTTGCATAATTAAATGTGGTTTTAGACCTAGCTTACACATTAGCTTTAAAATAAGATAGCCATCAAAAGCTTTTGCATTATGGGCGATAAAAATACAGCCCTTAAAGAGTGGACGTCTAAAATGAGCGAGAAACTTTTCTGCACAGTCCTCCCCATCACAGTGCCAGGATTTACCGTCTAAAGTTCTGGTACAAACCAGAAAAGGGGTGTGCTCACCGGTTTCATTTACAAACGTTTCAAAATCGTGAAAAATCAACTTGTTGTTGTGTTTTGTCTCGCGTTCTAAAACCTGCATGTAGCACTGATGCGTTTGCTGATCAGTTGAGATTTCCTGGTGACAGATTGGGCATTTCCTGTTTTGACATTTGTGAGGTTTTTCGTTTACTGCTAAATAATAAAGTCGGGAACACTTGATACATTTTTTATAGACCTGACAGTTGCTGGCGACTCTTTCACGCCTCTGCAGGAGTTTTTTATGGCTCTCGAAACAATAGGAAGAACGACAGGTGCGATTACAGTCGCTACATACAACAGGCGAGATGGAATATTGGCTACAGTCTGGCTTCATACAGACTGAACAGCGAGCAGAACAGAAATGTGATAACACATAGTTGTATCCGATATAACAATGATTACAGAGATAGGATGTACCCATAAACCCTTTTAGATTTTTGATAGCATAGTAATGATTATCAAATAAAAATAAACAAAGGGTTTTTTCTGTATTGGGTGTACTAGTTTGAAATTTACAAAGGCTGCGATCGTTTTCGTTGCGGTAAAATACTAAAATTTTACATCCGAGTAACCTTTCAAATGTAATTATTTGATTAAAACCAACAGGCGTTTGATCATTTAAACCAGCTTTTTGCTGAATTTCTCTACCGAAAACCTCTGCTTGTTGATCGTTAAAATCAGGGTGCAGAAGGTGGGCAAGGCTTATAGCAAAACATAACTTATTTGCGGGGTTATGAACAATATATAAAAAGCGCCTTTTCTTTCTGACAATTTCATTGTCAAGTATGTGTTTAAGCATCCTTTTCCCACTACCGGATGGGGGTCTAACGATCTGAGCTACAAGCTCAAGCGAGCCTTCACACATAACGGACCAATTTGACTGAACGGTTCTCAGGAACAGATTTTCAAATTCACTTAAATCACGATTGTCCCTTAAAATGACTGAAACATTATTCTGCAACTGAGGCCCTATCAACTCTAATTGTATAAGATCACCTGGACGTGAATGTGAGAAAATCCTGTCTGAAATTTCATGGACCGCGGCCATTATACCTTCATAATATCGGGCGTAATCAGGTATATCGTTTGGAGGAGGGAAATTCAAAATTTCTCTAATTTGAACGTTATTAAATTTATTTCTGGCAATTATATGCGGCTGTGATGAATTGCTGGCGCAGCTCTGGTGTGGATTACCCCCTTGTTGAAAGGAGTGATCAGGCGCATTATTCATGGGGTTAACAGAGACAATCTCAGACGATTGTTGTTGATTAGACTCATTGAAACCGTTTAACAACGGTGGGGGTGGACTGTGGTTAACAGACTCACCGCGTGGTGTAGAACTGAGCGAATGCTGGCTATCATTAAAAATATTTTGATTTAACCTATTTATTTGACTCAATAATTCTGGAGGTATTTGAACCTGGTGTTGTATTTGTGCTAAGGCTTCTAAAGCGCTATTAAGAGCGGCGAAAGGGTCAGAAGAGGCAATGTTTTGCTGAGAATGAGCATCAACATGCTCGACTCCTAAATTCGCAGTGTTATTCTGGTGGGCACTTTCACTACGGGCTAGTTGTGCAAGAGCTAAATCAATCAGTTCTAGAGGATCGTTATTATTATTGATCACCTCAGGGTGTTCATGATTCTGCGGAGGTGTATTCTGTGAATGAGGGGCGTTTTCATTTAACCGGGCTAACTCTATTTCTAAAGCAAGAAAGGGGTCTTGAATATCTTGTTCCTGGTTGTCCATTGTTTTTATTGTTTAACAAAGAATATATTTAAAAAATAAAATAAAAATAAAAAACAATAAAATAAAACCTTATTATAAGATGAGTTGCACTAATTCAGCGAACAGAGATACAGCTCGAAGAGCGATGGACGCGAGCTGGTTTCGCTGTATGCGTGTTTTCCTTGTGCTCCTTGTCCTGAGTGACCTGCGGGTCCTCCTACGCCTCCTTGTGAGATGCCCTAAGAATTTGAGGGTAAGATAGAAATTAGTTAGTGATGTTTAATAGAAAAGGCGATAGTTTTTATAAAATGAGAGAAAAAGCGAGAGTGACTGACCTAGATTGGATCTCCGAGGCAGGGGCTGTGGATGTCTTGCCCCCGATGCAGGAGGACAAGCTCCGAAGCCGGGACTGGGATCGTGTG
>CAKLIZ010004534.1:461-13418 GCA_922035795.1 Oreochromis mossambicus | reverse complement strand
TGGAAAAGTTCAAGGGGGCCGAATACTTTTGCAAGCCACTGTATATAGCGCTTTGCTACTCTTTCTGAGCACTCAAAGCGCTTTATGTGAAGGTGCAGACATAAATTCAGACATCCCTGGGATGTTTAAGAGTTTAGAATTTCTCTGGTTCATTGGCTTTAGTCAGATAATTCAGTAATCACTCAAGATTAGTTCCCTAGTCCTCCTGTATTCAAAGTAATAGTCAGGGTATTCAGCGCTGTGCTTTCCCACAGGTGAACTCAGGTGAAATGAAAGAAGTAGTGGATGCATCCACTACTTCCCTTCTCCTCTGGCACAATGATAACTCAGAAAAGCTTCTTGGAGTAAGGAGATCAGGTTCAGAGGTGGTTCTTTCTAAGAACGTATAGCTGTATTTATAAATGACATACTAAGGATGAGTAATGCTTAAATAATGAGGAAAGTAAGCAGTGACCAATGACACGTTTAACAATGTGTCAGTGTGTCATTCTATGTTTGTTTATGAGTACAAGATCCTTTTTTTCTATCAAATAACCTAAATATCACTGACTGCACCTTTAAAAGTACTAACTTAAATAAACCGAGATAACCCAGCAGTCCATAGGAAATAATTTGCACTATGTCACTAAAGTTATTTTAACTGCAAATGTAAAAGTAAACATAAATGAACCAAAAAGGTAATGATATGACTCTGGAGACAGATGTGATCAGGTGGAAAGTGCAGAAAGCTGACTGATGTCCATCTGTGGCTGCATTAAATGTTGGCCTGTCCTGTATCAGGCATTCAGGATTTTCTCTGATGGCCATTTAGCTCTTATGGCATGAACGTGCTCAGTGCATAATTATTTGCTTTTTTACAGTCTGATATTTGTTCAATAATTAATTGATACTGTGTATTAAATAAGTTGATAAATAAGATGTTAAAAACCTCATCATCATATCAAACATGATCGATTTGGAGCGAGTTTATTTGGCACATGCTGACTGAATTCTAATTATAATTAAAGCTGCAAGCAGCGTTATGAGGGCTGTGATGGCCAAACCCGTGGCCACACTCTAAAGTCAGTAGCTCTTGTATTTTCATTTGAACACAGTAACACACTTTAGTTTCCAATAACTTTATTGATTGGTTTGGATACATTTGTTCTATTGTAAGCGCGCACATTTAGTTTACTTATGTATTCATACCACTTCATTACTTTGATGTTTGACTAACCTTTGTCTTTTTATTTCTTACCTGCTATCATCCCTGGGAGTTGCTGGACAAAAGACGGTAGCCAGGGTTTGAAACCATTAAGTACAAAGGGGGATAATTGGACCACACCACCACTTCCTACTGAAGGGGAGAATGTGTGTTTTCTTTAATTTAAAAACAAAGTATTTGTATTTAATTAAATATTTGAGTTTAGGGTTTAATGGGGTTTTTGGTTTTCTTCTTTAGTATTTAGTTTATTAACAAACTAGAATGTACTGCATTGTGTTGTGATTTATGATTGTGTTTGTTTGTTACCCCTCATGTGTCACAATGGTCTGATCAGCCATTATATATACCCTTGTATGTCATTTTACCTTTAGGTCAATTATGTTTGTTTGGGCAGTCATTGGGTTTGTTAAGTTTGCAGTCTTTGCCTGGCAGTTTTGTTCCTTTGACCTCTTTTATGAGCTCAACATTTATTACTTTTGTAAATATAATTTTTTTTGGGGGGGGGTAAATAAATGAAAACTATATTTTTCTAATAATTCCTTGGACTCCTCCTGTTTTTCAACTCGGTCCATCACAAGGGCCCTCGCACCCCCCGCGCTCCGAGCCACGCTCAACACCTAAAACCAGCACGTATTTATTGTTACTTTATTTCTATTGATAGAAATAAAGTAAATAACAATAACAGTTAAACAAGAATATTTCACATACACAGTATGTAAAGATGGAAAAACAATATTTTCAGTTGTTCACACAGGATTAACCTGAGTGACCTGTTCCTGGACCGTTTCTTGAACAACTGTAATAGATTACAGGAAGTCTCTGGCAGTGTTGCTGAATCTGCCCGAGCAAGATCAGACATGGATGAGCTGCAACTGAGACCTGCGGTTTGTCTTTTCTGGTGGGCGAGTGGAGAATCACACAGGGTGGTCTGCAAAGAGCTTTACGATGCTTCCTCCCACTGTCCACTGCATCGTCCATCCACAGGGTTTGCAGGGCTCACTCGTGGCTGCCACACCACTAAGATGTTTTCAGAAATATGCAAGTAGGAGATGGTGGATGCTATATTATTAGTATAATACTTGTAACTCTGTAGCAGACAACAGTTTGATAAAGTGCTATGTATAAAAAACAAACAAAAGATAAGATTCTATACGTTTCAAAGATATTTAGTTTATATATTTTATTTCAGATTATATATATGATAGATGATATATAATCAGATGTTGAAGCTGAGCTGTCATTAAACATGTTTCTCTGTCATTTGATTTGAACAATATAAAGTGTGTGTGGCAACTAACTAACAAAGGCTTAACATTAACTCTTAACCTCATTTAAACTTGTTTAATTTCTCATTAACTCAAACTTTTAATTTATTTCCTCCTTTAATGTTTTATTTCTTTATCCTTGTTTAATTTTTGCTGCCTGTTTAATCGGACCTTTGACCTATTTATTGCTTGTAACCAAAATAAACCTTTTATCTTATATTTTCACCTTATTTATATATTACATTTTATCACTTTACCTTATTGTAACCTTTGACCTTTGTCCTTGTTGGCCTTGATAAACCTTGAAATTTAATTCATCTTTAAATCAAACCTTTGTTAAAAACCTTCTTACCAACTTGTAATTCCAGCTTTTTGCATTAAACATGTATCTTATCATATAAACACTCGATCAGTGTGACTGAGAGAACTTTAACTGCTCACCGCTCACATTTTAATTTGGTTTATGCCCAATTTTGCAGCTTTTGATATGACAGGCTGTGCATACCTTTATTTTGAAGGCCTTCTGTGAGGGTGAATCAGTTTCCTCCAGTTCTGGCGTCTGACAGCAGCTCCGTCAGGAGCCTCTCCAATCCTCCTTTTCTCCTTTCCAACTATCACGTCGGGTCACCAATTTGTTGTGTTCAGATTGTTTCAGGAGGAATTCAGGAGAAAAAGATTTAAAAAGATCTCCTTCAGCAGCTGAAATGACAAGTTTACAGCGCAAATGGTTGATGTCTCCATGTAACAGTGAAGCTGCTACATGGAGGTGAACTCCAGCACCAGTTTACATCCAGTCACAGCATCGGCTTTAATGGTTCACTTTAATAAAACTAGTCAACAGGAAGTAGAATCAATAGAAACCAATCATTTACTGACAGCATGTCTGATTGAAATAAGTGCAGATTATGTATGAAGTATAACTGCACACAGTAACTGTGTTACAATAAGGACTTAACAGCGCCCTCTGCTGGAGTGTTTCAGTACTGCGTTAACTAGAATACACCACCTCCTCCTCCTCCTCCTCACACCACCTGCTACAGCTCTACTCTTCTATGACTACAGTCATCCACAGCACTGATGTGAGGTCACATGGTTCATATGTAAGGAGCACAGAGACGTCCTAGCAGCTGACCTCAGGTCAGTTTAATGACTGTGAGCAGCAGCTGTGTTATTGTCACTGTGACAGGGAGACACTCTCAGACACAGCGCTCATGTCAGCTTGTTCTCATGCAGGAGGATCAGGAGCCCCATGTTTGTCTTTCTGTTTGAATCATGATGTGTTTGTGCCATCAGAGTCTGTCATGAGTACTCAGGGTTTCACAGCAGCTCTTCTGGATGCTGACGAGGACTCCAACCTCATGTTTCACCTCTCTGAGCTTCTGATGTCTGTGAACACTCGTGTTTCTTCTCTGGGCTCATCTGGACAAAAACACCTTTCTGTGTTTGGCTCCAGCCTCATTCTGACTGACAGGAAGTGTGTTATCCATGAGCTGCACTTCTTTGTTTCCTGCTGTGTTTCCTGTCTGTAGACAAACACGAGTGTTTCAGCTGAGGACTTGGTTCCTTCCACCTGTCCATACAGGACATCACGCTGTCTTTTCTCTTTAAATGCAGCTCCAGGTCCTTCCACGTGCTGCTCTGTATTTGTGCAGTTTGTAGTGTGTCCTGGGAAACGTAGCACACATGGTGTTCTTCTGGTGTTTCCTCCTTTCACTGAGTGTGAAACACTGACGCTGTGCTGTTGTTGACAGAGGGGAGCTGATTCTAGCTGCAGCTGGACTCTGTCATCTAACTGAATGTGTTGGTGCTGATCACGGGGCTCTGAGGGGGGAGCAGCAGGAGGACTCTGGATGCTGACGTCAGTGTATCTGTGGAAGCTCACACAGCGTGTCTGTCATTCAATATTGTGCTATATATTGTATCTATGTGTCAAGAGATTTATTCTAAAGACACTTCTTCAGCTAAGAGTCTAAGGGTAGAAACACACACAGACGCTGTGGTTTTCACTTGTATACAAGGGCAGTCACAGAACGCTCACACCAGAGTGGAGGCCCTGTGATGCGCGCTCTGTTCTTGCACTTGTCTTTATTTATATGCAAAAATAATACAACAGTGAATACGTCTATTCATAGGCAGAGGAAAGTTAGTGCGTAGGGAGTGAAGATAAGAGCGGTTTAGGTGTATGCATGTGTGTTGTGGGATACAGAAAGACGCGGCCTCTCTTCTTGTTAGGGAGCGTCAGATAAGAGTGTCCAGTTCGCCTCTTCCTGGCAGGAGTGAAATAATAACAGCTTATTCAGCTGTGAGAAAGAATTTATAAAACAGTCCTGTAGTGGACAACAGTCTAAGTCATCAAAAGGTCAACATACAGTATTCTATCATATGCAAACTTATATCATTAAAAGCTTATACTGACTACCAGTACAATTTTCTATTGACATTCCCTCCTGTTGTCAGTATAACTTTGAAGTGAGATATCAGTATGTAACATTTGTTGTACATTTTCTGTCACATCATCATTAATCACACAAAGTCTTCATGTTCCAACAGGTCGGAGTCATCATCATCATCATTTGTCACGGCTATGTATGCAGCAACAGTGGAAACAATTATACGGTTAATCATGAGTTTTAGACATGGCAGGATACATGTTACAAAAACACAAAATAAAAGTAAAAATACAAAAAGGGATAAATAGAATAAATAAAAATAAGAATACAAAGGAATTGCAAGTATTTCAAGTATTTCAAGTATTGAAGTCTATTGCACCGTTGGTTTTTAACAAAAAGTATTGCACAGTGAAAAGGCAGTAGTAGTCTTTTTAGCAGTCACTTGTATTATTTACATAGGCCTGATTTTGGGCCTGCTGGATCTGTCTCAAGGCGTTCAGGGCGTCAGTCATGTTTGATGAGTGTACATTGTCTGATGTGTGTGTGTGTGTCATTTCTCACTCAATCAACAAGTGCACGTCTGTTCAGGTGTGTGTTTCTCTTCATTTTGAGTCAGTGTGTGTAGATGTGTATGTTTGTGTATGTTGGCGTGTTTATCACTTTCCTGTTCTGGTGTTTTGAGTAAACCACGGCCTGAAGCGTGCCCTGGGGTCCTGCCCTCCTCCTTTTCAGTCTGGTTGCGACCATTGCTGCTGCTGCTGCTCAAAGTTCAGTGTGTCCTGGTTTTGGCCCCAATTGGGGCAGTCCTTTCTTCTTCTGTGTTTTGTCCATTCTGAGGTGCCTTTTGACCTCAGTTGCTCCTCCTGTCTCTGGCACGCCCTTTCTTCTGCTGCCCGATCATCCGTGTTGGTCCATCACTGTCCTGCACAGTGTTAATGCAGAGTTATCAAGGTCAGGATTCTTTTGCTCGGCCTTACTTTTCATTCGGACTTAATGGGCGTCTCGTCACAGCTCTGTCAGCTGAAGCTGTCTGGAAATCTCCCCCGTGTAGTGAAACGGGCCTTGGATTTAACGTTCTCCGTCTCTGCTGCATGAGATCGCTTTCCTGTAGCACTGTTGACATTTTTAGATTGTTGTTATGGGTCCAGCTGCTGCAGCATTTGGTCAGGGTCAGAGATGGTAGAGGGGAGAGCAGGAGTCCAGGTCAGCTTCGGCTTTCAGGGCCGGCAAAGCAGCCTGTAATCAAACATAAAGAGAAAAAACAAAAACAAAACAAAAACAGACGAACAGGAAGATGATGTTGTTTTGGCTGTGTTATTCAGAGAGGGGAGAAACACCGGGCCAGGCCCTGTGTCAGCCTTCTCTCCCCCTTTGTTTTTCCTTACAATATAATCAACTCATAACCCACCAAGCTGACCGGACAACACAGGTACATGTTAAAATTCATAAGATCACGTTTAAAAGCACAAAAAAGGAATTTTCCTTCCTTCAGTAATCACTTGTATGATTCAATCAGAAAACATCTCACAATTTGACTCTTAACCACTAAATTTGTTGTTTCATCACTGGTTGGTCATACCAGTCTCGTTCTTTTTGAAGTTGTTGTCCTGCAACCCAGAGAGTTTATTTGTTAATAGTGGATAAACTTCAGCATTTGATAACAAAACTATTAAGTTTTCCCTGTTTTAACACTAATGAGGGATATAGGCGCATGTATAGTGTGTGCTGTAGTGTAAGCTGTTCTTCATTGCATGTATGTGTGTTAGTACGCTTGCATCCAAGGCCTCTGGGCCTGTCTCACCCAAAAGAGCATTTTCTCAACAGTTGCCTTTCTCTCGCGTGTGTTAAGAAAGGCAAATGTGCTTGTAGCAGTTGTGAGATTATTATGCTGTTATACATTACATTATACCTATAATCAAAATGAGTGAATCATGATACTGCTGTAGGCCACATCATACTTCTGAGTTAAAAGAATGTGAAACTCATTAGATGTATTAGATAGGTTTGTATTATCCTATACTGCTGATTTATTGTGAGTGAGTTACACTGTTTCATGACATTTCATACTGCCGAGTTATGAAAAGAATATTGTATTCAGACAGTAGGGGCCTCTCTCTCTTTTTTTTTTCTTTGTGATAGTAAAAAGAACAGAGCACATGCCACGGGAGCGTCACCCCCACCTCTGGTGGAAGCAGAAAAACAGGGAGCCAAGGTCATAACTCTGGCTCACTAAGAGTTAGAAAGAATATGAATGCTTAGTTTGTGGCTGTGGCGCATTTTCTATAGCTTCTTTTCTTTGTTTAGTAGCTTTCTGCCTTCACCTGAGGGTGTGCCCTAAGCATGTGACTTCAGGTCTCCATAATTGGAGTTTATTTATATGTTGCAGTATTAGCCTGCTTCAACACTTAAGCAAAACATCACTCTTTGTTTTATTATTATTATTATTATTATTATTATTATTATTGTTATAAATTCTCCTTTCTCAAAAACAGAAAATGAAATTGTAGTTGTTCTTTGCTGAGAAACACAAAACCTCCCCCTTTTTTTTTTTTTTCAAAACAAAAATTACATTTCAAAACAAAACAGATAACCCAGCTCTCAGCTGGCTCTGGACTTATCATCATCAAGGTCGCATGGTGAGAGCTACTTCAGAAGTTACAGTAGTCATCACTTAAGCAACATTTCAAAAAACAAAACTCAGCACACTACACAGAGAACAACAACAAGACACAACTGAAGATGTTGTTCTTGTTTGTTCTCCCTGAATTTTAGAATAAAGTTATTACATTTGCATTAGTAAATCATATGCCTAATCATTATGTGCCACTGTGATCCACAAGTATGATCACAAATTTATTCATTTTTCAAACCAACAAAACAAAAAACAAAACAAAACAAAAAACAAGTTACCAATGGCTTGAACGCTTTACACACGAGTCAGGATGCAAAAAGGCTGCTGCCAAAGACAAATCAGAAGCGTGAGGGAAAAAAAACTGAGCCCACAGACAGCTTCATGTTTGAGCTTTAATAGCTGTTTCCCTCCCCCTGATGTGTTCCTATGCAGCTCCTGCTCTAAAAAATGTGTAACCTGCTCATCAGCTTAGCAGTGACCACATATTTAATTCAGCTTCTCAATTGTGTAGCTTTAGCTGTTGTATACAGGGTTTTTAGTTGTTAATATAGGTGTGCTCTATATTTCAGCAATGTCTCCTCTAGGATGACAGGTTTTCGAGCAGGTCAAGTGCCTCTATGCACTTAAGTAGTTTACATATTTTCTTTATTTTCTTTATAGAAGGAATGGGCGCTGCTCTTGTGGCGACCTGCAGCAGGTGTTTATTGGCGTTTTTCTTTCTCCTTTTTCCTTTTCTTTCTCTTTTTGTTTTTGTTTTTAACTTTGTTTTAACTCTGTTTCTAACTGTGGTTTTAACTTTTTGCCGAGATGGAGATCTTTTACACCTTAGTTTTATTGTTGTTGGCGATATTCACCTGGAGTCATTCACTCTCACTGACAATCACTTATACACGCGAGGAACTACTTGGTTTGTCTATGCACGACTCTTCTAATGCTCGGACAGATGTGATTCTTGGTGAGGATTTATTTGCCCAGTCAAAGACTAATTTTGGAAAGCCCCGCCGCTTGAGAAAACGCGGAAAGAAAGGCGGCGTGCGTCAGCGTGTAAGAAAACTTCGGAGGAAGAATCGTGTTCCTCTGCCTTCTATGATTCTGGCTAATGTCCAATCTCTTAGGAACAAAACGGATGAATTACAAGGAAATGTGCTTCATCTACGGGAATACAGGGAGGCCTGTCTGATGGCGCTTACCGAGACGTGGCTGACCGATATGGACAGTGACACTTCATTGCGAATCAGCGGCTTTGGGACCCCTGTCAGATTGGATCGGAACTGTGGAGTAACACGCAAATCTCACGGAGGAGGGGTATGTTTGTATATCAACCAGGGCTGGTGTAATAACTTTACTGTGCGGGAGCGGTTGTGTCTTCCTGACATCGAGCTCCTTTCAGTATCTGTCAGGCCTTTTTACTTACCGAGGGAGTTCCCTCAAATTTTTGTCACTGTTGTTTACATTCATCCTAAAGCTGACGTTAAAGCTGCTGCTGACGCCATTTTTAAAGTGGTACACAATCTGCAGACTCTCTCTCCGGATGCTCCTAATTTTATTCTTGGTGATTTTAACAACTGTAATCTTAAGAAATCACTGAACAATTTCTTTCAATATGTCACTTGTCCTACAAGGCTTAACAAAACGCTGGATTTGTGTTATGGACCAATTAAGGGGGCATATAAGTCTGTAGCTGGACCTGCTCTAGGTTCTTCGGATCACAATGTTATTAACCTCCTCCCTGCTTACAGATCTGTGATTAGGAGGGAGAAGGCCTGTGTGAAGCGGACTAATGTCTGGACAAAAGACAGTTGTGTTGCCCTTCAGGGGTGTTTTGATTGCACTGACTGGTCCTTGTTTCAAGAGAGCTCTTCTGATTTGGATGAACTCACTGATGTGGTGTGTAGCTACATCTCTTTTTGCAAAGACTCTGTGATTCCAGTCAGAGAATTTAAGACTTTCCCTAATAACAAACCATGGCTCTCTAAAGATATTAAGGATCTGATTCTTAAAAGGAAAATTGCTTTTAACGAGGGAGACATGCCCACTGAGAGAATATTGAGGAAGGAGGTGAGGGCTGCAATAAAGATTGCCAAGATTAGGTACAGAAATAAGATTGAGGCAGAACTCAGCAGTAACAACCTCAAAAGAGCTTGGCTTGGTATGAAAACAATGGCAGGGCTACATACGAAAGGTAAAAGTAGTATTACCCTAGAGGGGTTTACCTCTGACAAACATCTGGCAGACAGTCTTAACAGTTTTTACCTTCGTTTTGAGAACTATGACTGTTCTAGGCAGACCAGCACACTGAGGGAAAAAACTATCACTCCCCCATCAATTTGTATTGATGAGAGGGGGGTAGCTAATCTTTTTAGACACACTAAAAGCAAGTGTCCTGGACCTGACAACATCTGTGGACAGGTACTGAGAACTTGTGCTGATCAGCTGAGTGGGATTTTTCACCATATCTTCTCACTTTCTTTAGAGCTACAGACAGTACCTAAGATTTGGAAACATGCTATTATTGTTCCTGTTGCTAAGGGCAGTTCTCCTAAGGTACTGAATGATTTTAGGCCTGTGGCTCTGACTTCTTTAGTGATGAAGTCATTTGAGAAGATAATTAAGAAGGAGATTTTAATGCATGTTGAACACCATCTTGACCCCTTCCAGTTTGCCTATAGAGCAGGGAGAGGTGTGGAGGATGCTGTTGTCACACTCCTGCATCTCTTGTATAAGCATCTTGAGGCCCCCCACACCCATGCAAGATTATTATTTGCTGACTTTTCATCTGCATTTAATACAATTCAACCCTTCTTACTTGCTGACAGGCTTCACAATCATTTTAAGCTTGACACTAGTCTGGTCGGCTGGGTGACAGACTTTCTGACTAATAGGTCACAATGCGTGAGGGTGAATCATGTATTTTCTGATGTGCTCTCCTCCTCTACTGGATCACCCCAGGGTTGTTGCCTCTCTCCCCTTCTGTTCATTCTGTACACAAATGAGTGTCGCAGCAATTTCTCGAACAGACATATCCTGAAGTTTGCTGACGACACAGTAATCGTCAGTCTTCTAGTGGGGGATGAGTCAGGCCATGGACAGGTTGTAGATGATTTTGTGAATTGGTGTGATGAGTCCTTCCTTTCACTTAATGTGTCAAAAACTAAAGACATGATTATTGATTTTAGGAAGTCCTCTTATAGCTCATCACCCACTATCATTAAAACTGCCGATATTGGTATAGTTGAGAGTTATAAATATCTGGGTGTGGTACTTGACCATAAACTGTGTTTTGAATCTCATGCTGATGCCACTACTAAAAAAGTTCAACAAAGACTGTTCTTTTTAAGGAAAATGAGATCTTTTAATGTCTCATCTGAGATGTTGTCTTTGTTTTATAGAAGTTTTATTGAATCTGTGATGTCTTTTTGTATCGCTGCCTGGTTTGGTAACCTGACGGTGAAGAATAAGAATCGGTTGGGACTTCTGGTAAAAACCGCTAGCAAAATTTCAGGGCGCTGGCAAGATGGACTTTTGGCCATCTACAATAGAAATGTGCTTAGAAAGGCTCATTCTATTATTAATTGTGTGAACCATCCACTTCACAGGGAGTTTGAGTTGTTGCCTTCCGGCCGCCGTTTTAGGGTACCTCCGAGGAGGACAAAAAGACTCCAGGTCTCTTTTATCCCTACTGCATCTTGTCTCCTTAATGGCAAATAACTGTCCTTGAACCTTCTATCATTATTATTGTCATTATTATTTATAGTATTGTTCTGTTCATTCTTATCCTGCTGCTAAACTAATTTCCCCTTGTGGGACAATAAAGAAATTGATTGATTGATTGATTGATTGATTGATTGATTATTTTCTTCATCTCATATGTCATTATACTGAATTTGAGCAACCTTAAGCTTGATGCAGACTACTTTTAACAATTATCCACCTCACATCATAGCTGACTGAGGTGCCTCTTCATATTAATATTATGTTATTATTAATGTTATTATCTTTTTATATAACAGCAACAGTATATTACAATATTTTATTTATATTTTATTTGTGTCCACCAAGGGCTGAGGGTGAGCTGCAGTCTCACCCCTTCCCAAGCTGGAGACATTTTCCTTTTCACACACTTTCCTTGGCTGAACAATGACACAACCTTAATATACCTTATGCATCTCTCTATTTCATTTAATATGTGTTTGTGTGAGTTATGTATTTTCTTTCGTTCTATTCATTCTGGGCATGGTCTTCATCCCAACTATGTTTCATTGTTCATACCAGTTTACAGGTTGTTATCCTTGCTTTTATCAACTTGAATACATTACAGTTGTTTTATTTAACTTTATTCCTCTTGCATTTATATGCAATCAGTTGGGTCTGTTTCCAGCCCTTTTTAAACTTATACTTAGATCTCTAATTTTTTACTTGGTGAGGGATTATTATGTTCTTCCTAGTCTGAACTGCTTCTTTGTTTCTTACAGTCACGTACAAAATGTCCCTCTTTTCCACACCTCCAGCATGCAGTATTAAAGTCACTGTTTGGTGTGTGTCTAAACCTGTCTCTACCCCCTGCTCCTGCCCTACGCATTCCTCTCCCTCTCTTTTGGCCTCTGAAACCTCCCCTGTAGCCTCCACTGAAAGCTGTGAGAACAGTGTCAGCGTCGAGGGCAAAAACTGAGACCTTCTCTTTCTTTTTCACCACTGTCTGTGCATGGTTAGCATATTGAAACGCCTCATCTGCTGTGCCCGTATCTTGCGTTACCCAATTCT
Source organism: Oreochromis mossambicus (assembly GCA_922035795.1). Lineage (NCBI taxonomy): Eukaryota > Metazoa > Chordata > Actinopteri > Cichliformes > Cichlidae > Oreochromis > Oreochromis mossambicus. Next base: position 1,166 of record CAKLIZ010004534.1, on the reverse strand, counting down.
TTTCTACATGAGACCTAATGGGTGGTAGTAATCCTTTGATGAAAGTGCGTTCAAATAGATTTTTATTTTCCTCTTTCTTTTTCTTATTTTCAGTTCTCCTTTCAGCTTCAGTTTCCCATGCTTGGAAAAGTTTATATTCTTTCTTACGTTTTAATTTTTTCTTTGGGTCTTTTGTTAATGTAATTTCTTGTTTCAGGGCAGCTCTCAGCTGGGTAACAGCTGAGGGATTGCATTTCCCTTCCCAGCTGTGGTTTTTAGCTTTTTGTGGATTTCTCCACCTATTTGCACTTATTCTACCTGCTCTGGTTTGTTGTTTTTCTAAATATTCCTCATCAGGTGTTAATTTTGCTTGTTTATTCCCCATTGTCAAAGATTTTGCTGGGCTGTCACTGGCACGCTTGACTTCAGAGTGGTTGCTGATACGCCCTTCTACTTCACTTCTAAAAAATGAAGCGGTATCAGTTTTACGAGATAAAACTCAACCGTTCTCATTTGTCACCAGTACGTGAGCCTCAGCAAAGAAAACAAATAAAATAGAAGTAGTTCAGCAGCGTATTGTGCTGTAAAATCAACTTACTTCCAGACACATACACACACACATAGACATTTGCGCGCTTTTACTAATTCGGTTCCTTATGGCGATTCCTAACCTATTTTATTTGTCGGTTCATTAAGGCGATTCCTAACCTATTTTATTTTGTCGGT
>CAKLIZ010004533.1:2147-13422 GCA_922035795.1 Oreochromis mossambicus | reverse complement strand
TCTCAAAGTGTTTCACCAAATAAGTAAAATCAAATTGTCTTAAATGCATTAGTGGAAGACAAAATGTATTTATTTTAATATTCATTGTCTTATCAGTGTATCCTATATATATTTTTTTAATTTTTTCCGTAAGTGTTGAGCAGCTGCAGGAATCAATTTTTATTCCGAGTTAATCTCTGATTCACCCTCCGAAGCGGAAGGCGGCGCTAATGAGCATTATACACTGATCGTTTACCGCTATTTGGAAAAAAATACGAAACACAGAAGAAGTAAAGGTATATGGGCGGGAAACAGCACCAAAGAGGCAACACAGACGACTGGAGAAAGTTGGACCTAACGGCAGCAACTAGCATCACTGGACTTACAGTAAGTTTTCAATGTTGATGTTAGTTTATTGTTAAAATACGAATATTTAGTTGTATTTTGGGTGCGTGTCGAAAAGAATAGCAGAAATGTCGGGTCCGTGTTTTTTATGTGCTTTGCTGCTCTCCCCGAAGGAAACTTTGCGCTTGCAGAGCTAGCATTAAGTTGTTGTAATGAGGGTCGCAGGCTGTTTAAAAAGTTAGATACTACTTGTTCTAGAGGTGGCGCCCGGTCGCCTAGTATGAAACAAAGTGTTTTAATCTCTCTAAATTTTGAAACCCCCTCTCATGACTCAGAATAGTTAGGTCCAAACAAGCCCGTTGTCCCTGCAGTTACACAGCGGAGACACCTGTCTGCAGTGAGAGTGCTTTCAAGCCGTTTTCTTGTTAGAAACGCTATATTTTAAACTATATGTGCAAATAAGTGGTGCAGGTGTATTAGGCGTTTGAGCGACGGTCTCGATAGGTGTTTTTTATATATATCAGTCACTTTACGCCGTAGAATGATCGGGAAACTCATCCTTCTAATACACCTGCTCTGACGAGCCACGTTGTTCACAAGCCAGAGTTAGAGGGCCAATGAAATAGCACGGCGCACGCATCGTCTCCTCTCAATTTGCCTAATTAGTGGAATCACTTGTCAATCAACTTCTGCCAACCAATTGGCACTCTTGGATCACTAAGGTCCTAAAAAACAAACCTGTCAATCAAAACAACCAGAATCGTTCGGAGAGAGAAGCAGTGATGAGGAGCCTGACATTTTTGACATTAACTGTGTATGCACATTAAATAATTTCAAATAACATATGTTTGGGGGAACCTCTCATCAGTAAGGCTTTAGTTTGTAGAAATGGCGTTGTTGTTGATTTAACCATGCCGTTAAAGTTCAAGTGCTGCTGCTTTTCTTCAGTATTGTAATATTTGCTCGATGGCTTTAGTATCTTGACTAGAGATGTATTCACACTTTGGGGATTAAATGAAAAGATCATTAACAGGGAAAAATTATAAATGGAAGTATTTATAATTTGTCACCATTTGGATGTTTTTAAATTGTTCATCAGTTTATGCCTTTGGATCTCTCTGTTCCAGGTTCAAGAATTAAGACAGAGTCAAGGAAGAGAACTGGGGATGTGATAAAGATACCAGGTAATTCATTTTGTTTGTGAATTCTTCTACCAATCACCTCTCTCGCTCTCGCTCTCTCTCGAGTTGTCTTAAAAATATGTTAAACTAACTATTAAACCAACTTTACTTATGCCATTTTCCACCTATAGATTCTTATATAAAACAAATTGTTTTGAGGAAAACAGGTTGCCATTTTAAAGCAGTGTTAGCTGTAGTCCATGACCATGTCTTTGTGAGCTAATAGTAATTCACTTATTGTTATTATTTATCACTTATTAATATAACCTAACTGTTATATTAAGTTGTAAGTATAAGGAGTTCTGTTTTGTTTCCAACATGATCTGGCAGTGTAAGTTGCTTCCTTCACCTCCAGAATACAGTTATTTAGACACTACAGGCTGCAGCACAGCCACTATTCCCGAATCAGCCCTCTTCCATGCCTCTACACTGATTGCATTTGTACATTTCAGACACTTAATGCACTGAGTACTCATTTGTCAAGATATCATACAGCACAAGTTAGCAGTTGTGCAGAGCAGAGTCAGAGGCCTGTGTTATTTAAATGCCCTTTATGCACATTTTAGCAACCCTTTTCTGAAACAGGCCTTTTCAGTCATCTCAGAAAGCATTTGAAAAATCATGAAACAGTGACATGCCCATATAAGGATTGTAGGTATAGCACAAATGTGTACTCTTCATTCAATTCCCATAAAAGTAGAGCACACCAAGCGAGTCTTGCAACAGACTTTCAAAGTGATATTGTCAGTGAGGATCCCCATAATCTCCAAGCCAGTATTTCTGAAGTAGCTAGTGACTTGCATGAAGAATGCCCAGGCCAGAGCACGGAAGTGGGGAATGATGATCAGTGTGACGCTGACAGTCTAAGAAATCAACTTTTAAAAAAAAGTGTCTTCCTTATTCCTAAAGATGCAGGGTATCCTCCATGTCTCAAACACGGCTACTCAAGAAATAGTAGAACACTTGAATCAGATCTTCTCCTTATCTGAGCCGTTGATCAAAGAGGCAGTTAGTGACATATTGCAGAGAAACGGTCACAGTATTGCAGAACCTACACTGAGTGAAGTTGTTGCCACTGTCATGGACTGCAATGTTCTGTCTACATCAACCTCTAAAGGTGCTGAGTTGAGTTCAACCAAGCGCAGAAAAACCTTTGAGTGCAACTACCCTTGTGTAATGCCAGTGGAGTATCAGCTGGATCAACCTGGACATACCAGCATGTATGTTCCTATACTTTCAGTGATTCAAGAATTGTTTAAAAACACAGACATTCTTAAGAAGATTACTGAACCAAATACTGCATCTGGTCAATATGCATCATGCTCTGATGGCTCTCATTTCCTTGAAAATGACTTACTGTCAACAGGGGATCTCATCCTACCACTCCAGCTATATATTGATGAGCTTGAAATTGCCAATCCACTTGGCACATCACGCAAAATTCACAAACTTTGCTCTGTATATTGGGTCCTCGCTAATGTACCACCAAAATACCGATCAGCATTACATGCTATACAGCTAGCAATACTGGTAAAAGTGACAGACCTCCGTAAGTATGGATATGCAGCTGTACTTGCTCCATTGCTGCGTGATGTTCGTACTCTGGAACAAGACGGTGTCTTCATTGAAAGAGTTGGCCAGAATGTCAGAGGCACCATCTTTTGTGTTTCTGCTGACAATTTGGCTGCTCATGGATTAGGTGGCTTTGTAGAGTCATTTAGAGCAGGCCATGTTTGCAGATTCTGTATGGGCTCAATTGAACAGTTTCAAGTAATTGAAGTCAAAGAGAGAAGGTTTCCTCAGAGAACCGAAGCCAGCCATGACCTACATGTACAAACTGTTCAAGAAAGTGACACTTTGAGCAGCCACTTTGGTGTTAAAGGTGGCTGTGTTTTGCGTGAGTCCCTGAATTACTTCCACACAATCATGGGGTTTCCTCCAGATATACTCCATGATCTTCTGGAAGGTATTGTTCCCATGGAGCTTTCTCTTTGTGTTAAAGAGATGATCCGGCTGAAGTACTTCACTTTGGAGTATTTGAATCACAAGATTACATCATTCCCATATCAGCACACCGATAAAGTGGATAGACCTCAGCCCCTTCCCAAAATGTTTCTTTCTCGAGGAACGATTGGAGGTAATGGACATGAAAATGCCACTCTGCTCCGACTTCTTCCATTGCTTGTTGGCAGTGTAGTACCAGAGGGTGATAAGGAGCTGAAAGAGGTGGTAGAGTTAGCATTGTGCCCATCATTTACTGATGAAACCTTAGACTATTTTGTGTGCAAAATCAGTGATCATAGACAGGCACTGCTAGAGGTTTTCCCTGAGGTTAGGCTCCGTCCTAAACATCACTACGTGGAGCATTATCCTGCTCTAGTTAAGTGCTTTGGGCCCCTGCTGCACGTTTGGACCATGCGGTTTGAGGCCAAGCACAGCTTTTTCAAAACAGTGGTGCGTGACTGTGACGGAGTTACATCGTCCCGGGCCGCAGACAGCCGATCTGGGCGCATACGCGCACCACCATTAGTTTCTACCATTACCGTGGCTGCGCGTCGTTTCGTCGACCGGGCGGATAAACAAAAGGGGTGAGAGTTATATTTTGAGCGGCGCAGAGTGTGGCCAACATATTTTCCCCGCTTACCTTTAATAAAGCCGGTCACGTAGACTCGCTGTGATCGCCGATTATACGGGTGGTTATGCAAGCCGATGGTATGGTGTTCCGGGGTTTAAATAGTGGGTTCGCACGCGCTTGAAAGGTCACATGAACTGTATTACTTTTGGTTTTTGTTTTTTTTATTGTGAAACACTGTAGGATGCTTGGAATTGGCCATAAATGTCTGTATATACATATAAATGTATTGTAGGAATACAGCAGGAAATAAGCTGTGGGAAAAAGAATGTTTGGGAAAAGAAATAATAAAGAGATGACTATTATGCCTAGTGGGAGGGGCAATGGGGTATAAAAGAGGCTGTCAGGGCCTACCTGGGGAGTCGGTGAGATGTTACAGAGAGGGTAACATGCAGACTGTGTTTTGTATATAGATGTTTGTTTTGTGTTGAATTAAGTTAGTTTTCTATTTTCTTTGTAAATAACCTTTTGTGCACCTGGGAGGCCGGCAGAATAAACTATCCACACTGAATGCTTCCTGACTACGCCTGCATTTGTTTGTTTAAGAGAGGACCCCGCGACATATGGTGTCAGAAGTGGGATGGCTAGCCGGAAGAGGAAAACGCGCCTCCCAGTTAAGCGCACAGGGCTGCGGTCGCAGCAGCATGAGCTTCTAGAGGAGAAGACAGCAGAGGAGCTGGCATGGGACACAGCGCCAGCGTCGTCTTCTTCAGCTGAGGAGGAGGTTTCTGGCAGGATTGGTCCAGCAGTGCCTACAGCTTCGACCACAGCACGGGACCCAAATGGAGAGCTGATTGCGATGATGAGGGACTTCCTGGCGGGACAGCAAAGGAGAGAGGAGGTTTTTTTGGCAGAACTCAGGGGGCTGAGGACTGGTCAGGAAAGCCCAGCCCAAGCACCAGCCGGAGCAAGCACCACAGCAGCAACGGCCACGCCAAGCACCGCAACCGCAAGCAGCCCCAGAATGGTACTGCCTACACCTGCACACCAAAGGGGATACCAGGGTTCTCCAGAGGAGGTTCCCTCTCGTCAGTCACAAGCAGTGACCAACAGACTTGACCCGCCAGTCTCAGAGTGGATGCGACCTGCTGGGCCAAAAATTCCACCCTATCAGTTGGGGGAAGACATTGAGAACTATTTATTGCGTTTTGAGCAGGTTGCCAAAACCTGGAGATGGCCAGAGAGTGAATGGGCCTGTCGTCTGATTCCACTGCTATCGGGGAAGGCGTTGGAGGCCTACACTGCAACGGATGAAGAAAGAGCCCATCATTATGAAGGTTTAAAAGCTGCGTTGCTAACCAAATTTGACATTTCCCCTGAGACGTATCGGCAGAAGTTCCGGTCCAATACAGTTCCACCTGGGGAGAGCCCCACTGAGACCTATTATCGCCTGAAGGGCCTCTATCGGCGCTGGATTCGACCAGAGCAGCATACTAAAGAAGAGATGGGAGAGAAGCTATCATCTTGGAGCAGTTAATCCGGGTATTTCCAGGGGAGGTGAGGACCTGGGTGAGGGAGCATGAGCCAGCAGATGGACTGACCGCTGCTAAGCTGGTGTCACAGTACTTCAATGCGTGTAAAGGAGCCCCATCTGCACGCTCATCTGGGACACCACAGCGACCACCACTTCCATCATCGGGTCTTCTGAAGAGGGAGAGCAACCCAGAGCCACCAGAAAACCCCAGGGCACCAAACTTACGAGCAGCGGGTAAGGACTTTCTTTGTTATTATTGCCAGCAGCCAGGTCATAAAGCCTCGGTATGCCCTATCCGGAAGGCTAAAGTCACTGGTGCCTGCTATGCACCCCGGCTGGAGATGGAGCCCACAAGGGTCCAGCCAGTGGATGTGCAACGCTATAAAAAAGTAAAGGTAAATGGTCAGCAGGCTACTGCTTTGCTGGACACTGGTAGTTTTATGTCTTTGATTAAGCATAGTTTGGTACCAGTGAACAGTGTGGACTATAGCAGACAGGAAGAAGTTTTATGTGTGCATGGTGATAAACATCCATACCCAAAAGTGGAGGTAACAGTGACTATTAATGAACAGCCCTACCTGTTGTCAGTTGGGGTGGTACAGAACTTGCCTGTAGAGGTTATTCTGGGGATGGACTTGCCTGTACTCATGGACTTGCTGCAAGAAAAAGAAGAACAGTGGAAAGAGACTGATGTGGGGGATGAGGGGAATGCTAAATTAAATGTGTCTGGCTCAGTGGTCACTAGAGCCCAGGCGAAGGCGGGATGCCAGCCCTTGCCAGACTTTGACAGTAGTCTGTGTGAGGGTGGCACTAATGGGCCAAGAAAATCCCGTCGCCAACGCCGCTTTGAGAAGCAGCTATGGTCAAAGGGGCCGGACACTAAGAGCATAAAATGGGATGTACCAGAAAATATCACTTTGTTGCAAAGGGAGGATGAAACATTGAAAGTTTTGTTTGCTAATGTGACTGAAGGGGGAACTGGGAAATGGGGAGGGAAAGAGAAGTTCATTGTTGACAAAAATGTGTTGTATGCAGTTGACGGTGACCACCAACGGCTTGTGATACCTTCTAGTTGTAGGCCCCTCATTATGCACCTAGCACATACCCTCCCCTGGGCAGGTCATCTGGGTCGCCAAAAAACTTATATGCGAGTTAGCTCACGTTTCTTTTGGCCGTCAATGTACACAGACATACAAAAATATTGCCGTACCTGCCCTACTTGCCAGAAAACTTGTCCAGCCCGCAAGTCTGATAGGGCCCTGCTACAGCCACTGCCTGTCATCTCCACCCCCTTCCGTAGAATAGCTATGGACATTGTGGGTCCTCTGGTAAAAAGTAGTCGGGGTCATCAGTACATTTTGGTGGTGTGTGATTATGCGACTCGTTTCCCAGAAGCTTTCCCTCTGCGTGCGGTCACGGCACCCAATGTTGTGCGCGCACTGGTACAGCTGTTCTCCCGGGTGGGGATACCAGATGAGATTTTGACAGACCAAGGGACTAACTTTACCTCTAGGTTGATGCAGCTCTTCCACAACCAGCTAGGCATCTCGGCCATCAGGACGTCGCCCTACCATCCACAGACAGATGGGTTGGTGGAGAGGTTCAACCAAACGCTGAAGAGGATGCTGCAGAAGTTTGTGTCAGACACTGGGAAAGACTGGGACCAGTGGCTGCCCTTCCTGCTGTTTGCGTACCGAGAAGTTCCCCAGGCTTCCACTGGTTTCTCACCATTCGAGCTACTCTATGGTTGGGATGTGCAGGGGCTGTTGGATCTCCTCCGGAAGGGTTGGGAGTCTCCTGCTTCTGCTTCAAATGATAAAGGAGTGGTGCAATTTGTGCTGGAAATGAGAGAACAGTTGGGAAGATACCATGAAGAGGCCGAGGTCAACCTGCGAGACGCTCAAAGAAGCCAGAAGACCTGGTATGACCAACAGGCCCGGCAACGTGAATTCCAACCTGGTCAAAAGGTGTTGTTACTTCTCCCTTCTGCCAACAGTAAACTTCTGGCGGAATGGCAAGGGCCATACACAGTTCTTCGCAGGATGGGGCCAGTGACCTATGAGATTTATCATCCCGAAAAGAAGAAACCGAAGCAGACCTACCATGTGAATCTCCTGAAAGAATGGGAAGACCGTGCCCACCAGGCCCCTGCGAAAGCTCTGATGGCAAGAGAAGTGCCAAGAGAAGGGAAGACAGAACCCGAGCAGGGATCCAATCCAATGTCTCCGGTGCTGACTCATCTTACCCCACAGCAGGCTGCTGAGCTACTCCAAATCCTTCGGGAGACACCGTCTCTGTGTTCAGGTAACCCCGGCAGGACCACCCTTGTCGAACATGTGATACGCCTAAAGGATGGACATCCCATCCGCCAACGTCCATACCGGGTTCCACAGCACTTAGTGGATAAACTGCGACAGGAGGTGGAGAAGATGCTGGAGCTTGGGGTGATAGAGCCGTCCTGCTCAGAGTGGTGTAGCCCGGTGGTCATCATCTTCAAGAAAGATGGCTCACTACGCATCTGCATTGATTTCCGGAAGCTTAATTCCATTTCAGAGTTTGATGCCTACCCCATGCCTCGAATTGAGGATTTGCTGGAGAAGATTGGAGCAGCCAGGTACATCACCACCCTGGATCTGTGCAAAGGTTACTGGCAAGTGCCACTGGAGGAGTCTTCTCGACCATACACCGCCTTCAGGACACCTGCCGGCCTGTTCCAGTTCACGGTGATGCCGTTTGGGCTACATGGGGCACCGGCCAACTTCCAAAGGCTGATGGACAAATTGCTACAGGGGTGTGACCCCTATAGTGCCGCCTACCTGGATGATGTAGTGATCTTCAGCAACACCTGGGAAGAGCATCTGCAGCACCTGTCCGAAGTCCTGGGAAGAATCCATCAGGCAGGGTTGACCCTCAACCCCTCTAAATGTGAGTGGGCACAGCAGGAGACCCGCTACCTGGGCTACCAAGTGGGCACAGGTGAGGTGCGTCCGCAGATGGATAAAGTGGAAGCCATCCAGGACTGCCCTCGGCCTCGCACCAAAAAGGAAGTCCGGTCTTTCCTGGGGCTGGTTGGCTGGTACCGAAGGTTCGTGCCCCAGTTTGCGACTATTGCGGCCCCCCTTACTGCGTTGACCAGCAAGGACCAGCGGAATCCTGTCACATGGACAGCGGAATGTGAACAAGCTTTCAATACGCTGAAAACCTGCCTGTGTATGACCCCAGTGGTCAGGAGCTCAGACTTCAGGAAGAAATTTCTGGTTCAGGTGGATGCCTCCACGGTCAGCCTGGGAGCAGTGTTGGCCCAAGGGGACCCTGGAGAAGAGCATCCGGTCCTATACCTAAGCCGCAAGCTGCTGCCACGAGAGACCCACTACTCAACTGTGGAGAAGGAGGCCTTGGCCATTAAGTGGGCACTGGAGAAACTCAGGTATTATTTGCTTGGAAGGGAGTTTGAGTTGGAAACTGATCACCGAGCGCTCACCTGGATCCATTCCATGAAGGACCATAACAGCCGACTGACACGCTGGTACCTTTCTCTGCAGCCTTTCAGATTCACCATCCGTCACCAAACATCACTACGTGGAGCATTATCCTGCTCTAGTTAAGTGCTTTGGGCCCCTGCTGCATGTTTGGACCATGCGGTTTGAGGCCAAGCACCGCTTTTTCAAAAGAGTGGTGCGTGACACTCAAAACTTCAAAAATATTTTGAAGACAATGGCAGTCAGACACCAACACATGATGGCATATCATCTTGCTGCGCCATCATTTTTCAAGCCAAAAACTCAGGCATCCAGGGTTGACTCTGTTCTGGTTTCAGCTCTACCAGAGGTTGCTCAAGCACACATTAGAGAACAAACAACTAGTGACACAATCTACAAGACATCAAAGGTGACCATTGATGGCACAGACTATGTCTGTGGAATGTTTCTGTCTGTAGGAGTCAGTGGTGGACTGTCTAAATTTAGCAAAATAAAACAGATCTACCTTGTGAATCACAATGTATCTTTTCTGTGTTGTGACTATGAGTCCTGGTATGTTGAACATCTGCGGTCCTATGAGCTGTCAACTGCTGACACAAGCCTGTCAATCCGCCTGCAGTCTGATCTCAACGATACAATCCCTCTCTTGGCATACAAGATAGACGACTCACTGCTGCTGACCCCCAAGCGGTTCATTCAAGTGAGACAGAACTGAGTTCAGGTAATAATGAATGGTTCTTTTATTTATCAGTTATTGTGTTTGTATTCACTCTCTGTATAATTGAGCAATTAATATATTCTATATCGTACCTTTTAACATCCTGATTTTGTCTTTTCGTTAGTACAATGGCAGCTGCACCTCCCCAACAACCAATGCTTATTCGTGTTGTTGAGACAGACCGGGCTAGAAAATTAAAACTCAGCTCACGACCAGCCTCTGTTGATGTACTGATCAAGATTATAAAAGAACAGCTGGAAATCGACCTTGACTTCAGTTTGCTTTATGAAGATCCAGACTTTGACGGGAAACTTACTTCCCTTGCAGACATTGAGGAATTGCCAGAAAAAGCTGTTGTGCACATCTCACGTTCAGAAGACTCCAGCTCTACTGCATCTACTGATCTACTTTCAGATGTGTCATCTCCAGAACGTCTCAGTAGGTGGCCTCAAGGTGCTTTTCCAGTTCCCACATTTGCATTTGACGTTGAACTGAAACTTCAACATGGAAATGCCGAATATGAGAGGAGCAACAGACACCTTAAGCTGACTAGAGACCTCAAGCATGACATTTTAGAAAAGCTTGCATCTACTATGTATAGTTTTAAGTAGGGATGGGTATCGTTTAGGTTTTATCCGATACCGGTGCCAAACCGGTACTTTTGAAACGGTGCCGGTGCTTAAACGGTGCTCAAAAAAACGGTGCTCAAAAAAACGGTGCTTAAAAATGGAGAACACAAAATTGGTCCAAAAACCTCTCATGTTCAGCTGTTTTTTTTGTAAAAAGATAACAATGTTAGCCTTTTCTGCAGCTATAGGGCATATATGGTCTCACTCTTGGCTGGAAGCAGTGCTTAAACAATGAAAAAAACACAAACTTTGTCCAAAAACCTCTCATGTTTAACTGTTTTTTTGTAAAAAGATAACAATGTAAGCCTTTTCATCAGCTATAGGGCATATATGGTCTCACTCTTGGCTGGAAGCAGTGCTTAAATAATGGAAAAAACACAAACTTTGTCCAAAAACCTCTCATGTTTAACTGTTTTCCACTTTTTCTTTGGTCATTTTAGCCTTTTTGGCCAGGGTGAAGGGAGTAACTGCCATCAAACAAGAAGACAGCCGCATGTAACTACGACGGTGTTTGCTAGTTCACCTTACATGCATTAATGTAATAATGTGGTTAGCGTACTCAAGGTTAATTACACACGAACAACATGAAGCTACTCACGCAGAGGAGAACGGCTGCTGCTGCCATCATCATCCGTCATCATTTCTGCTACACTGACAGGGCTAGGGGCCAGGACTCTCCTCTTCCGGTTTTTGGGGGATGTTGCTAACTCCGGGTCCGATAACAGGCACCACACCCGCAGTAGATGTGCTCGGTGTGAGGTCTCGCAGCAAGCTATCAAACACGGCGCATTTCTCGGCTTTAAAAAAAAAACGCTATGCGTCGCCAGGTGTTTCATCA
>CAKLIZ010004531.1:0-13428 GCA_922035795.1 Oreochromis mossambicus | reverse complement strand
ATCTTAAGAAACATCATCGAACAGTGCGCCGAGTACCGGCAACAACTCGCCATCAATTTTGTCGACTTCAAGAAGGCCTTCGATAGCATCCACCGCGATTCTCTTTGGCAGATCCTTCGCTTGTACGGTGTCCCTACCATCTTCATTAACATCTTCAGGGACCTGTACTTGCAATCATGCTGTTGCGTTAAGACCGGAAATGGCCACACCGACTTCTTAAAAATCACCACCGGCATCAGGCAGGGCTGCATCCTGTCACCTCTACTTTTTCTCATTGCCCTTGACTACATCATGCGGCGAGCCGGTGCCCGTACAGGAGCTGGCATCCATTGGTCTGATCAAGACCATCTTGGCGACCTCGATTTCGCTGACGATATCGCCTTACTTGAGGAAGACGAGCTGAAGCTACAGCAAGGAACAACCGATCTAAGAGAAGCTGGCAAGATTGGCCTGAGGATCAGCTCTGAAAAGTCAAAGATCATGCATGTCAGCTCCAAGGACCCACGACGAGGGATCTATATCGGGACACAGCAGCTAGAAGAAGTGGAGAAATTCACCTACCTCGGTAGCGTGATTTCCCACGACGGCAATGCGGAGGTGGATGTCAAATGCCGCATTGGAAAGGCAGCTGCTGTATTTCGGAGGATGAACAAGATCTGGTCCTCCCCAACCATCTCCCTCAAGATCAAACTCCGCTTGTTTAATTCAATCGTGATCCCAACCGCCATTTATGCCAGCGAGACTTGGAAGGTGTCGGCCTGCATCAACACCAAGCTCGACGTCTTTCAGCAGCGATGTCTTCACCGGATTCTGAGGATCCGCTACACTGACCACATCACCAACGAGGAGATCCTGCGAAGGAGTGGCACAGTCAAACTTCACAACATCGTTGCACGCAAAAGGCTCCGACTGGCTGGCCTTATCCTCCGCATGGATGACGCACAGATTCCAAAAACAGCGATGCGCTGGCAACCCCTGGGCGTTAAAAGACCAAGAGGACGTCCCCGCAACACCTGGCGAAGGTCGTTCCATCAAGACCTAAAGACATCGAATATATCGTTGGAAGAAGCTGAAACCCGGGCACAAGATCGAGCCTGGTGGCGTTCGTTTGCCGCCCGATATGCCACATAAAGCATGGGAGGATCTAAGTCTAAGTAAGCTCAGGAGGAGCTACATTCTAAATTCTACAAGCTGCTACAACCTCCACACGGAGGTTGGTGCCTGTCATGGTGGTAAACCTTAAACCAGATGGGGGACACCAAAGGTGAAGGGAACCATAAGGCTCAAGAAGCAGTCCTATCTGGATTGGTTAGCCTGTGGGACTTTGGAGGCAGCTAATAGGTACCGACAGGCCAAGCAGAATGCGGCTTGTGCAGTCATGGAAGCAAAAACTCGGGTCTGGGAGGAGTTCATGAATTTCAGACTGCCTCAGAAAGATTCTGGTGCTCCACCTGCACTGTGTATAGTGCAGGTGGAGCACTGATGACTTCAACTGAGGATATTGTCATACCATGGAAGGAATGCTCCAAATATAGGGGGATCACACATCTCAGCCTCCCTGGGAAAGTCTATGCTGGGGTAGACAACCCTTTCTCTTACTCAAACACGTGTTATATATTTATATACGTTCATTTCTGCACAACATAAACAGGGCATCTTACCCCAGAGTTTCCAGTCTACAGTTTCGACCCTCCAGAAAGCCACACAGCTGTTTCACTCCTGAATACTGCAGGTTGTTCTGACTCAGGTACAGCTTTCTCATGTTGGAGGGATTGGACTTCAGTGCTAAGCCCAGACAGCTGATCTCCGATAACCTGCAATTCTCCAGTCTGAATAATAAATAAAAGATTTAAGTTTATTAGATTATGTGCTTGAAATTCTTCAGTGTTTTAGAGTTTGCTTCGAGCTGAAAATTCAGATTCAGTTTACACAAGTCTAGTAAAGTGAAACTTCAAACGACTGAAGCCTGCAGAATGCAGCCTTTTTTATCCTGTGGCTAACGAGCCATAACGCTACTCAGCCGTGGCACCTGGAACCTGAAAGACAGGGCAGGAAGAGGGAGAGGGGAGGGAGAGAAAGAAGAAAAAAAACCACAGCCAATCTCCAACAGGGAAAACCTCCTAGCAACCCACGACCGTTACCCTTTTGGTGCTGATGCACAACTGACCCTTGTCCTGGTCAGACACCAACTAAAGCGAAACAGTAACAAATGGAACAGCACTGTCACCTCTTATGTAGCAGGTTTGTCAGAGAAATTTTCTCCAATCACTATATACCAGTGGACCTCAGACCCAGCCACACACTCAGACAAAAATTGGTTTATCCAAAGGACAAAACTCCCAAACACAAACTAAACAACGTAGTGTATGCTGTGCAGTGCAGTGAGGAGTGCTCAGACCTCTTCACTGGAGAAACCAAACAGCCCCTCCATAAACACATACCACAACAGAAGGGCAACATCGACAGGAAAAGACTAAGCTTAACATTTGAACCTAAAGGATAAAAGTCACTCTTTTGAAGATGCTAATGTTCACATTTTGGACAGAGAGTTTGTAAGAGCAGTGAAACAGGATTTACGTGCACTGTGACTGAAACTCATTGAACAGAGAGAGTGGCTTAAAACTGTCTGCCACCTACAATGCAGTTTTGAGATCCCTTCCCGGGTGCCTCAGTCCCCACTCACTCCCCACATGATAGGGAGATAAGGTCTCACAGTGGTTTCACCCAAAACCTCTAGTGCTAATGACCCATGCTGTTTTTTATACCTTGGCTTATGTGATGAGGCGCATGAGAGGGTCATGAACCTCTTAAGGGCCAGCTCCCACTGGGGTTTAAATAGATACATGGGACTCTACCATTTGGTTTTACAAGAGAAGCATATTGGATGTGAGGTGAAACATCTTTGCAAAGTCTTTAGAAGAAAGCCAAGTCACTTTCTTCCAAGCTCCTTAGGTCTCAATGCATGGTAAGGCGCTTGTCTTGATGCCAGTAGCTTCTATCTTCTCCTTTGGCCAGCTTATTATCTTTGCAGGGTCTCTGACGACTAGCAGGATGTAGGTGTTGAACGTTAATCTTCCTGACCCCTCAGCATTTGCCTTACTCTCTGCAGGTATTTGGTGGTCGTTGTTTTCCTTGCAGCCCCTTCATGGTTCCTATTTGCCTTTGGGATTCCAAGGTACAAGTAGATGTCCTCAGTGTCTGCTATGTTGCCTTCTGGTAGTGCAGTTCCTTCCATTTTGACTACCTTTCTTCTGTTGGATACTATCCGACTACAACAATCTGGGTTCACATCTATGCATAACAACAGTGGGGACAGGGCATCTGCTTGGTAAATACCACACTGGTGACTTATGCATTTGTTTTAAAGTCGGTCTCCAGGGTTGTTTCGTGCATATTGAATAGAAAACAGAAGCATCTCACAAATTCAGTCACTAAAATATTGCAAAACCCAAAATGTATAACATTTTAACAGCATTTCTTTAACTATCAACAAAGTATTTTGATTTCCAAAAAAGCTTGTAAAAAAATTTTTTCTCCTGTAAATTAAACGTCTACACACACACACGCACACACACACACACACACACACTACATATTCATCTCAGCACAGCTAAAACACAGTGTCTGACCTCAGAGTCTCCAATCTACAATGTGGACTCTCCAGAAAACCACACAGTTGATTCACTCCTGGATCCTGTAGATTGTTTTTACTCAGGTCCAGTTCCCTCAGATATGCAGGATTAGTCTTCAGAGCTGAGCCCAGAAGAGCACAGCTGATCTCTGACAAGCAGCAGTTCCATAAACTGTATATAAATAAAGATGTAAGTTTATTAAACAAAGTTTGAAATGTTTGAAATCATTCAGTGCTCCATAATCCAACTGTAAAAAATAGAAATGCTGAAGTCTAGCTGTTTGTGAACAAACAAAATATGATGACTTTACATGTATTTGAGAAACTCTACTCACTACTCACATAAAGTCAATGTATTTCACGGCATATTGTGCTGGAGTATTTTATACACACCCAGTGCAAAATGTTTTTTGTTTTTTGTTTTTAATTTTCTTCCACTTCTAGGCTGGACTACTGTAATTCATTATTATCAGGATCCATCCATCCATCATCCATCCATCCGCTTCCGCTTATCCTTTTCAGGGTCACGGGGGGCGCTGGAGCCTATCCCAGCTGTCATAGGGCGAGAGGCGGGGTACACCCTGGACAGGTCGCCAGTCTGTCGCAGGGCCAACACACAGGGACAGACAACCATTCGCACTCACATTCACTCGCACATTTACACCTAGTGGTAATTTCGATTATCCAATTAACCTATCCGTGCCACCGTGGATGTCCTAGAAAATCCCTGAAAAGCCTTCAGTTAATCTAAAATGCTTCAGCAAGAGTACTGACAGGGACTAGAAAGAGAGAGCAGATTTCCCCTGTATTGGCTTCCCTTCATTGGCTTCCTGTTAAATCCAGAATTAAATTCAAATCAATCAAATTCATCACCCTATTAGAGCACTTCGCTCTCACACTGCAGGCTTACTTGTTGTTCCTAGAGTATTTAAAAGTAGAATGGGAGGCAAAGCCTTCAGTTTTCAGGCCCCTGTTCCGCATAAGCTTGCAGTTTGGATTCAGGAGACAGACACTACTTTAAGATTAGGCTTCAAACTTTCATTTTTGCTCAAGCAAAGGCCTTGAGGCGATTGTTGTTGTGATTTGGCACTGTATAAATAAATTGAACTGAATAATTTGGGCTGTATTTTATAAATGTGTGAAAAATGCCACTAACATTTTTCACACTAACTGATATTTTTACCATGGTAACTGAACCCACTGGTATTTTAAATTGCAAATAGAAAGAACAGTGGTGAATTTTGCAGCAAAAAGTTGAGACATTTCCTCAGAGTAGGGTTTTGCTGGCATCTAGTTTACTTGGTGAGAACTTGGACACATGATCATGCTAACATAGAATTTTCACATCCCCACATTTAGTAGAAGTTCTAATAAAAGTCATTTGTAGACATGTATTCCAGTTCAGTATCTCTTTCATTAGATAAACAATAACATTACCAACATTACAGTTTAATATTCCAATGTAACCCAAGTCTGCAGTGCAAAGACTGACATAAACTATAATTTATTGATGTTACCGGTTCTTGTTTGCTATTTTATCATTAGCAAAAATGCATACAATTAAAGTGCATTCATAATGAAAGTAGAATTCCACTTGTTACCTCATGAAAAACATACTGTGTACCATTCATTTCAGTATTTAATTTATGATTGATAGTTACTGATGACAGCTATCAGGTAAAGCATTGTTACATTATATAAACTAAAACAAGGTGTCTGACCTCAGAGTCTCCAGTCTGCATTTTTGACTCTCCAGAAAACCACAGAGTTGCTCCACTCTTGAATCCCGTAGGTCATTGGAACTCAGCTCCAGCTCTTTCAGATATGAGGAGTTGGACTTCAGAGCTGAGCCCAGAGAATTACAGCTGATTTCTGACAAATTGCAACTCCTTAAACTGAATGAAAAATAGTACACTTAGTTCCACTGACATTAACATGAACCCTCCCTGTTCTGGATAAATCAAAAGTACTGATTTCTGATATCTAAATTCCTTCTTTGAGTAACTGTCTCACCACTCCAGCTCAACAGGAATACCCTGGAACTAAGATGCTTGACACACGGAATAATGGCCCATCCCCTGTATCATAAAGTCAGTCCTACATAGCCAGGGTTTATTTCTGTAATCTTACCCTGTTTACCCCAATATTGGCAATCAGACTAAGTGGTCACATAAAGTTGGTTATCAACTGAAGTTAACCTTCTTCCTCTTTGTGTAACTTCCCAGTTTTAGGGTAAATGAATCCAGACATGTTGGCTTTGTTGAGTCTATATGTGCATCCATGCATAAATGAGGATGGAGGCTGTTTTTCTCCATGTTGTAACACTGAAGCCAGGCTTTAAGGAGATTACTTTACAGACAGCATCAGCAAGTATAATTACTTACATTAATAATAATCAAGTGAATCCAAAAAGTGTGCACATTTTGTGAGTGTGCTTAATATTACATGATTTGTTAGATATAAATTATTCATTTTAAAAATTCACCTGATGACAGAGCAGTAAAAAAAATATCTGTTGCAAATGTTTGTCATGATACATCCATGTATGGACACTGATATATGGACTATACACTAAAATTTATGATGTCATGATGGTGTCCTTGACAGTGAGCGAGAAAGATGACATGAAAGAAATTACACAAATCTGCACTGTTTAAGATCTTACCTGAGACTGTCTAAAGTACAGTGTGTACTCATCAGTCCAGAGGAAAGTAGCTTCATCCCTGAATCTGGCAAACTGGTTTCACTCAGGTCAAGCTCTTTTAGATTATTGGATGGGGAGCTGAGGATTGTGGCTAGAGCTTCACAGCTTCTCTCTGAGAGGTTACAACCCCTCAGCCTAAGAAAGAAAAGCAATAATAAACACAGACTTGGAAATAATTCTTACTTTTTAGGAACTTAACTTAACTTAAACTTAATTTAAATTATTAATAACTCCACCTACAGCACTTTCTTGGAGGCTTTGGCGACTGGAAGCAGTCTCAGAAGAGCTTCCTCTGAATTTGAGTCAGAGTATTTTTTCAGGTCAAACTCGTTCAGATCTTTTTCTGATGACAGTAAGATGAAGACCAGAGCTGACCATTGAGCAGGAGACAGTTTATCTGTGGAGAGAATTCCTGATCTCAGGGACTGTTGGATCTCCTCCACTAGAGAACGATCATTGAGTTCGTTCAGACAGTGGAACAGATTGATGCATTTCTCTGCAGACAGATTCTCATTGATCTTCTTCTTGATGTACTGGACTGTTTCCTGATTATTCTGTAAGATACTTCCTGTCTGTGTCAGCAGGCCTTGTGAGGGACTCTCATTGTTCAGCATTGAAAGACCCAGGAGGAAACGGAGGAACAAGTCCAGGTGTCCATTTGGACTCTGTAAGGCCTTCTTCACAGCACTCTTGTAAAACTGTTTAACTGTATGTTTGTTTCTGAAAACTTTAGACAACTGATATGTTTTTTCTTTAAGCAGGTTGACTCCAGAGTTGATGAAGGTCAGATGGACATAAAGAGCAGCCAGAAACTCCTGAACACTCAGATGGGTGAAGAAGAACACCCTGTCTTGGTACAGTCCTCTCTCCTCTTTAAATATGTGTGAGAACATTCCTGAGTACACTGAGGCATCGCTGATATCGATGCCACACTCTGTCAGGTCTGATTCATAGAAGATCAGGTTTCCTTTCTGAAGCTGATCAAAGGCGAGTTTTCCCAGATACTCAATCATCTTCCTGATTTCGGGACTCCACCATGAATCTCTGTCAGCTCCGCCATTAGACTTGCCCTTCTTCCCTTTAGGTTGTAGCACCAGGAAGTGGCTGTACATATCAGTTAGAGTCTTGGGTAAATCTCTATCCTCACTGGTTTTCAGGAAATTCTCCAGAACTGTAGCAGTGATCCAGCAGAAGACTGGGATGTGGCACATTGTGTGGAGGCTTTGTGATGTCTCAATGTGGGCGATGATCCTGCCAGCCTGCTCCCTATCTCTGAATCTCTTCCTGAAGTACTCCTCCTTCTGTGGGTCAGTGAACCCTCTGATCTCTGTCACCATACAAACACAGTCAGAAGGGATCTGATTGACTGCTGCAGGTCTTGTGGTTATCCATAGGTGAGCAGAGGGAAGCAATTTCCCCCTGATGAGGTTGGTCAGTAGCACATTTACTGAGGTGGACTCAGTAACATCAGTCAGGATTTTAGTTTTGTGGAAGTCCAGAGGAAGTCGACACTCATCCAGACCATCAAAGATGAACACAACCTGGAAGTCTTCAAAGCTGCAGATTCCTGCTTCTTTAGTTTCAGTAAAGAAGTGATGAACAAGTTCCACCAAGCTGAACTTTTCCTCTTTCAGCAGATTCAGCTCTCTGAAAGTGAATGGAAACATGAACTGGATGTCCTGGTTTGTTTTTCCTTCAGCCCAGTCCAGAGTGAACTTGTGTGCTAAGACTGTTTTCCCAATGCCAGCCACTCCCATTGTCAGCACTGTTCTGATTGGTTCATCTCTTCCAGGTGAGGCTCTAAAGATGGCTTCCTGTCTAATTGTTGCTTCTGGTCTGTCTAGTTTCCTGGATGCTGTTTCAATCTGAGTGACTTCATGTTTATTACTGACCTCTGCAGTCCCTCCCTCTATGATGTAGAGCTCTGTGTAGATCTGATTCAGAATTGTTTTGTTTCCTGCTTTAGTGATCCCCTCAAACACACACTGTAACCTCTTCTTCAGATTTGACTTGAACTTGTGCTGACACAATCTCTGAATCTCTGAAAGAAGAAAAAGCTATTAAATAATAATAATAATTATAACAATAACTTTATCTATAAAGCGCTTTCAAACAAAGTGCTGTACAGCTATTTGAAACTAAAAAGATAAATAAAAGCGATAAATATCAATACAAGTAAAAAACACAATACAAGTTAAAAACAGTAAGAATTTAAAAACTAGAAGGCATAGAATTGAGACATGTAAGATAGGGTGAACAAATGTGTCTTCAGCTTAGTTTTAAAAACCTCTGCCTGTCTATCTAATATCTCAAATCAAATGAGAAGATACTGTACAGAAAATTCATGATCACGAATCAAGTGTGGTATCACTTAACTTGGCTTTTTCACTCTGCTTTTTCTTTTTATTTCAATTTATTATGATGGCCAAGATTATCAACAGGAAAGTTGTGTCGGGCATGCTGGTACAATTCATCAAGTGTTTATTCACTACCTGTGTGGGACTAATAAAGGTTATCTTATCTTATCTTATGATTGATTTGGTAACCATATCATCAAATCTGTGGCCACATGTTCTGGACATTCAGGTGAAGAGTAGGAGCTGAGCTGTCAACTGATCAACACCTGGAGTTGTGCATGGAGCTGCGGTTGCAAGGTGGTTGGTGCCTGTCATGTGGTAATCCCCAAACTAGATGGTGGACACTGAAGGTGAAGACAGCTATCAAGTTGAAGAAGTCCTATTGGGCTTGGTTAGCCTGTGGGACTTCAGCGGAGGGTGTGCTCCAGCTACAAAGGAATCACACTTCTCAGACTCCGTGGCAAGGTCTATGCCATGGGACTGGAAAGAGGAGTTCATCCATTAGTGCCTCAGATACAGGAGAAACAATATGTTTTTTTTTTCTGGTCATGGAACACTGGACCAACTCTTTATCCTCTCAAGGATATTTGAGGGTGTCTGGGAGTTTGCCCAGCCAGTCTACATGTGTATTGTGGACCAGGAGAAGGCATTCAATGACGTCCCTCGAAATATCCTGTTGGAGGTTCTTTGTGAAAATGTGTTAGAGTTAGGCTAAATTGTCTGGCCAGATTTTATGGACAGAATTTCTAGACATGTTAGATGGCATCAGGCTTTGACTTTGATGGGCTCAGAATCTTATCTCTATGTTTTGCAGATGATGTGCTTCTGCTGGCTTCATCAGGTGGTGGTTTCCAGCCTGGTCTTTAGCCAGAAAAAGGTGGAATACTCACTCCAGGTCAGGGACAAGTTGCTGCCTGAAATGAAGGCATTTAGGTATCTCTGGATATGGTTGGAGTGCTGTGACCGGTTGGAGTGAGAGAAGGAAGACAGGATAAAGACATGCTGGCGAAGAGTGCCAGAGATTAATAACAAGTAATGATTGATGCGGACATTGCACCAGTCCATCATGATCAAGAGAGAAATAAGCTTTCTCAGGAAGGTGACTGGCCTCTCCCTCTCAGGCATGTTCCACAGGAATGAGTCCTGGAGCAGACCCAGGACATGCTGTGGAGATTACATCTCTTGACTAAGCTGGAGGTGGTGGCTGGGGAGAGGGAGGTCTGGGTATTGTTGCTTAAGCTGCTACACCAGGGACCCTGCCCCAAATAACGGGAAGAAGATGGAATAATGTCCTTCATGCACTACATCTAATTTTTGTCAGAGAAATCCTCTATTTTCAAATCATATGTTGTTAGTAGGTTTTTTAGAGTTTTAAATGACATCTGAAGCACCATCCCAATTAGTTTAACCTAATCAAGCAACATATATATAATTGTGGGGGCGACCGTGGCTCAGGGGATTGGGAAGTTCATCTGTAACCGGTAGGTTGCCGGTTCGATCCCCCTGCTCTCTCTGTCCTGGTCGTTGTGTCCTTGGGCACGACACTTTACCCTACCACCTACTGGTGTTGGCCAGAGAGGCCGATGGCGCAATATGGCAGCCTCACTTCTGTCAGTCTCCCCAGGGCAGCTGTAGCTGCCTCCACCAGTGTGTGAATGTGAGAGTGAATTAATAGTGGAATTGTAAAGCGCTTTGGGTGCCTAGAAAAGCGCTATATAAATGCAATCCATTATTATTATTATTATTATTATTAGTTAACATATTTAAAAAGCATACAATCATGTTTAAAAGGCAGTAATTCAAACTGGCAAACTTGGACTTGTGCATTAACTCATATAGAAAACAAAAATAAATCGATTCAAGGTCATGACTAACTCATCGATAAACATGACCGTAATTTCATTTCTGGTGTTTGGCTGGACCGGCGTGTCTATTACACACTTTGCTGTTACACTAGATTGATTTACCAATGCTATGGATGGTTATGACATATGAATCATCTGAACTAATCAATGTTTTCATTGGTTTCTTTCTTAATAACATTGTAATATCCCACTTATTAATCCTTCCCTGATTTACCTGTGGGTTCTGAGGTTGTGTCTTTCAAATTTTTCAGCAGATCATTTTTGTCAATCTTCACCAAAGCCATTTTAGTAACTTTAATGGTGTTGGTTGAGTAGGTCTGGAACATTTGATCGACTGTGTCCAGCCTGTCTGCGTTCTCCAGCCGACTTGTTGGGATTGATGGGAAACCCTCCAGGGCCCCCTTCTGACTCAGTATCCACTTGAATTTTTTGAAGTCATCACCTCCCAAGTCCTCCAAGGTCTGCAGAAGGACTTCTTTATGTGTCGTCATCGTTTATCGTGTGAAGATTCAACAGGTGTCAGAACTGTAAAAACAGCAATTTTCTGGTTTATCAAGGCTCGACATACGGTTATTACAAGTGTTTTAATTAATTAATCGACAACTCAATTTGAAAAGAAACAAAAGACAAAAACACACCAGGGCTGTTCCTAGGTATCGCTGATATCATGAGTTAAGAAAGCTGATTTGCTGATTTAAAGGCGATACTTGTGTGAGTGTGAGAATTTTGGGGTCTTATCAGTTAATTCCAGCTGTGATTAACCCTTTAAAGCCAAGCGTGTCGTATTTGATACGTCTTTTTGTGAGTTTTTGAGACTTCTACGTCAACAGTGTGACTTTTTTTTTTACCCTCAAAAATGATAGAAATTGCTATATATAAATGGCTTATATAGCAAATGTAGTACAAATTAAAGCTCATGTATGCAGATTAAAATTTGATATATTTGTATAAATGTTGCTGTCAACAAACACACAGATTTCTGGCAGTTATTTCATGGTTCAGGTTTTAAAGGATTAAAACTGACCCTGATGTTTCCAGTTAAACTTCAAGTCCATCCATGACCAAACAGCTTTGGACATGCTGGCTTGTTATGGGTCAGAAAGAAGTGTTGAGTGTGTCTGAGCATGACCCCCCACCCCCGGCGATTTTTCAAAATAAGTCCCTGAGATGGATCCTGGAAGCAGTGAAGCTGTTCAAGAGAAAACCTTAGAAACAGTGAGAAGGAAGAAAGTCAAAGCACCGCTTAAAAAAACCATCTAATATACAGTGAGGAAAAAAAGGAGAAATGGTTTTCTGATTAACAGCAGAGTAAATCAGCTCAAAGCTTTGACAAGGCCACTCTAAAACCTTCTCCTTGTTTTTCTTGTTTCTGTTTTTGTTTTTGGAGCCATTTAGAGGTGGACTTGCCGGTGTGTGTTGGATCATTGCCTTGCTATCTTGCAAAATGGTTCATGGTTCATCATGGTACCAATCAACCAATCATCAAGTGGTGTTGAAGTAGCAGAGCAGGCCCAGACCATCACACTACCACCACCATGTTTGACTGTTGCTGTGGCATTCTTTTTATGAAATGCTGTGCTAGTTTTCTCCTTGGAGCTCTCCCATCCACCCGATATCACAGCACGGATGTCACGTGGCTCTCCATGAAATGGACACGCACACTTCAACTGCAGCATGTTGCAGTAAACTGCAGCACCAGCAGAGGGCATTATCATATGTCACACCAAGATGAAATTAATAATGGCAAAGCTTTGGAGGCAAAGCATGACATGGACACTGTGGACACTATTACATGCTTTGCTGTGGTTTTTGCCCAGATTTTGAAAGATTTAAAGATTTCCACTGATTCTCACTGTGGCTCAAGTAAAAAAAAATAAAATAAAAAAAAAAGGTTTGCGGTTAAAAAAAACGACTAACAAACTACAAGGCAAAGGACACAGAGTATATCATATGTCATCTCCACATAAAAAACTCCATGCAAAGAAAAAAATCCAGATACCTGGATAATTTAGTGTAACGTCATGACTATCCCCTAAACTAATTCAAGGCTGTTTAAATTGACTATGTTTGTAATTATATACTTTTGTAAAAGAAAAATGAAGCCAACAAACACTTAAAAATGTTTCAGTGAAAAGTGTGAAATGAAGGGTTACAACAGGATGTTTGAATACAGGATGTTATACACAGAGTTGGCCTAACCACAAACTGATAAGGTTCCTTAGAAGCATGTGGGCTGCTCGACATACAGACTAATAAAAAGTGCAGAAATGTGTCAGGCTCTTTATTCCCGCCTGCATGAAATACAGGCACACCCGTACATGGGTTACTCTGCACTTTTCTTACTCCGTTTGAGAAACTAGAAGCACTGAGTGTGAAGCAGAAGAAGAATATCTACAGGATTCACACCATTAGCATCAGTTTAGTCTTTATGTACTCACAGAACCCTAAACCTTCAAAGTTACCCGTGCCTTCTCTAAGACATCAGAGCACAAACAAGGCTGGATTAAACCCATCTCTAATGCTTTTGCTCTTTGAAAGAGCTAGTGGTTCTGCAGGTCAGAGTGAACTTCTTATTTCTAGACCATCAGGGTTATTCTCCCTCAGCGCGCAGCGCTGCCTAAGACAGAAGGCTGGATGAATCACATAGCAGCCATCAAAGTGAAACCCCTCCCTCGGTGTAACAGTTTCTTCTCAGTCCTCCAATCATGGCCACAGAAAAATGATTTAAATCACTGAACTCTTTAATCTGACATTTGTACTGGAGGAACAAAAAAAGCAAAAATCACATACTCCACATTAGAAAATTACATCACAGAGCAGACTGGAAGAAACAAATATGCCTTATTTTAATCTCATAAAGTAACCCCCACA
>CAKLIZ010004530.1:0-13429 GCA_922035795.1 Oreochromis mossambicus | reverse complement strand
ATCTTAAGAAACATCATCGAACAGTGCGCCGAGTACCGGCAACAACTCGCCATCAATTTTGTCGACTTCAAGAAGGCCTTCGATAGCATCCACCGCGATTCTCTTTGGCAGATCCTTCGCTTGTACGGTGTCCCTACCATCTTCATTAACATCTTCAGGGACCTGTACTTGCAATCATGCTGTTGCGTTAAGACCGGAAATGGCCACACCGACTTCTTAAAAATCACCACCGGCATCAGGCAGGGCTGCATCCTGTCACCTCTACTTTTTCTCATTGCCCTTGACTACATCATGCGGCGAGCCGGTGCCCGTACAGGAGCTGGCATCCATTGGTCTGATCAAGACCATCTTGGCGACCTCGATTTCGCTGACGATATCGCCTTACTTGAGGAAGACGAGCTGAAGCTACAGCAAGGAACAACCGATCTAAGAGAAGCTGGCAAGATTGGCCTGAGGATCAGCTCTGAAAAGTCAAAGATCATGCATGTCAGCTCCAAGGACCCACGACGAGGGATCTATATCGGGACACAGCAGCTAGAAGAAGTGGAGAAATTCACCTACCTCGGTAGCGTGATTTCCCACGACGGCAATGCGGAGGTGGATGTCAAATGCCGCATTGGAAAGGCAGCTGCTGTATTTCGGAGGATGAACAAGATCTGGTCCTCCCCAACCATCTCCCTCAAGATCAAACTCCGCTTGTTTAATTCAATCGTGATCCCAACCGCCATTTATGCCAGCGAGACTTGGAAGGTGTCGGCCTGCATCAACACCAAGCTCGACGTCTTTCAGCAGCGATGTCTTCACCGGATTCTGAGGATCCGCTACACTGACCACATCACCAACGAGGAGATCCTGCGAAGGAGTGGCACAGTCAAACTTCACAACATCGTTGCACGCAAAAGGCTCCGACTGGCTGGCCTTATCCTCCGCATGGATGACGCACAGATTCCAAAAACAGCGATGCGCTGGCAACCCCTGGGCGTTAAAAGACCAAGAGGACGTCCCCGCAACACCTGGCGAAGGTCGTTCCATCAAGACCTAAAGACATCGAATATATCGTTGGAAGAAGCTGAAACCCGGGCACAAGATCGAGCCTGGTGGCGTTCGTTTGCCGCCCGATATGCCACATAAAGCATGGGAGGATCTAAGTCTAAGTAAGCTCAGGAGGAGCTACATTCTAAATTCTACAAGCTGCTACAACCTCCACACGGAGGTTGGTGCCTGTCATGGTGGTAAACCTTAAACCAGATGGGGGACACCAAAGGTGAAGGGAACCATAAGGCTCAAGAAGCAGTCCTATCTGGATTGGTTAGCCTGTGGGACTTTGGAGGCAGCTAATAGGTACCGACAGGCCAAGCAGAATGCGGCTTGTGCAGTCATGGAAGCAAAAACTCGGGTCTGGGAGGAGTTCATGAATTTCAGACTGCCTCAGAAAGATTCTGGTGCTCCACCTGCACTGTGTATAGTGCAGGTGGAGCACTGATGACTTCAACTGAGGATATTGTCATACCATGGAAGGAATGCTCCAAATATAGGGGGATCACACATCTCAGCCTCCCTGGGAAAGTCTATGCTGGGGTAGACAACCCTTTCTCTTACTCAAACACGTGTTATATATTTATATACGTTCATTTCTGCACAACATAAACAGGGCATCTTACCCCAGAGTTTCCAGTCTACAGTTTCGACCCTCCAGAAAGCCACACAGCTGTTTCACTCCTGAATACTGCAGGTTGTTCTGACTCAGGTACAGCTTTCTCATGTTGGAGGGATTGGACTTCAGTGCTAAGCCCAGACAGCTGATCTCCGATAACCTGCAATTCTCCAGTCTGAATAATAAATAAAAGATTTAAGTTTATTAGATTATGTGCTTGAAATTCTTCAGTGTTTTAGAGTTTGCTTCGAGCTGAAAATTCAGATTCAGTTTACACAAGTCTAGTAAAGTGAAACTTCAAACGACTGAAGCCTGCAGAATGCAGCCTTTTTTATCCTGTGGCTAACGAGCCATAACGCTACTCAGCCGTGGCACCTGGAACCTGAAAGACAGGGCAGGAAGAGGGAGAGGGGAGGGAGAGAAAGAAGAAAAAAAACCACAGCCAATCTCCAACAGGGAAAACCTCCTAGCAACCCACGACCGTTACCCTTTTGGTGCTGATGCACAACTGACCCTTGTCCTGGTCAGACACCAACTAAAGCGAAACAGTAACAAATGGAACAGCACTGTCACCTCTTATGTAGCAGGTTTGTCAGAGAAATTTTCTCCAATCACTATATACCAGTGGACCTCAGACCCAGCCACACACTCAGACAAAAATTGGTTTATCCAAAGGACAAAACTCCCAAACACAAACTAAACAACGTAGTGTATGCTGTGCAGTGCAGTGAGGAGTGCTCAGACCTCTTCACTGGAGAAACCAAACAGCCCCTCCATAAACACATACCACAACAGAAGGGCAACATCGACAGGAAAAGACTAAGCTTAACATTTGAACCTAAAGGATAAAAGTCACTCTTTTGAAGATGCTAATGTTCACATTTTGGACAGAGAGTTTGTAAGAGCAGTGAAACAGGATTTACGTGCACTGTGACTGAAACTCATTGAACAGAGAGAGTGGCTTAAAACTGTCTGCCACCTACAATGCAGTTTTGAGATCCCTTCCCGGGTGCCTCAGTCCCCACTCACTCCCCACATGATAGGGAGATAAGGTCTCACAGTGGTTTCACCCAAAACCTCTAGTGCTAATGACCCATGCTGTTTTTTATACCTTGGCTTATGTGATGAGGCGCATGAGAGGGTCATGAACCTCTTAAGGGCCAGCTCCCACTGGGGTTTAAATAGATACATGGGACTCTACCATTTGGTTTTACAAGAGAAGCATATTGGATGTGAGGTGAAACATCTTTGCAAAGTCTTTAGAAGAAAGCCAAGTCACTTTCTTCCAAGCTCCTTAGGTCTCAATGCATGGTAAGGCGCTTGTCTTGATGCCAGTAGCTTCTATCTTCTCCTTTGGCCAGCTTATTATCTTTGCAGGGTCTCTGACGACTAGCAGGATGTAGGTGTTGAACGTTAATCTTCCTGACCCCTCAGCATTTGCCTTACTCTCTGCAGGTATTTGGTGGTCGTTGTTTTCCTTGCAGCCCCTTCATGGTTCCTATTTGCCTTTGGGATTCCAAGGTACAAGTAGATGTCCTCAGTGTCTGCTATGTTGCCTTCTGGTAGTGCAGTTCCTTCCATTTTGACTACCTTTCTTCTGTTGGATACTATCCGACTACAACAATCTGGGTTCACATCTATGCATAACAACAGTGGGGACAGGGCATCTGCTTGGTAAATACCACACTGGTGACTTATGCATTTGTTTTAAAGTCGGTCTCCAGGGTTGTTTCGTGCATATTGAATAGAAAACAGAAGCATCTCACAAATTCAGTCACTAAAATATTGCAAAACCCAAAATGTATAACATTTTAACAGCATTTCTTTAACTATCAACAAAGTATTTTGATTTCCAAAAAAGCTTGTAAAAAAATTTTTTCTCCTGTAAATTAAACGTCTACACACACACACGCACACACACACACACACACACACTACATATTCATCTCAGCACAGCTAAAACACAGTGTCTGACCTCAGAGTCTCCAATCTACAATGTGGACTCTCCAGAAAACCACACAGTTGATTCACTCCTGGATCCTGTAGATTGTTTTTACTCAGGTCCAGTTCCCTCAGATATGCAGGATTAGTCTTCAGAGCTGAGCCCAGAAGAGCACAGCTGATCTCTGACAAGCAGCAGTTCCATAAACTGTATATAAATAAAGATGTAAGTTTATTAAACAAAGTTTGAAATGTTTGAAATCATTCAGTGCTCCATAATCCAACTGTAAAAAATAGAAATGCTGAAGTCTAGCTGTTTGTGAACAAACAAAATATGATGACTTTACATGTATTTGAGAAACTCTACTCACTACTCACATAAAGTCAATGTATTTCACGGCATATTGTGCTGGAGTATTTTATACACACCCAGTGCAAAATGTTTTTTGTTTTTTGTTTTTAATTTTCTTCCACTTCTAGGCTGGACTACTGTAATTCATTATTATCAGGATCCATCCATCCATCATCCATCCATCCGCTTCCGCTTATCCTTTTCAGGGTCACGGGGGGCGCTGGAGCCTATCCCAGCTGTCATAGGGCGAGAGGCGGGGTACACCCTGGACAGGTCGCCAGTCTGTCGCAGGGCCAACACACAGGGACAGACAACCATTCGCACTCACATTCACTCGCACATTTACACCTAGTGGTAATTTCGATTATCCAATTAACCTATCCGTGCCACCGTGGATGTCCTAGAAAATCCCTGAAAAGCCTTCAGTTAATCTAAAATGCTTCAGCAAGAGTACTGACAGGGACTAGAAAGAGAGAGCAGATTTCCCCTGTATTGGCTTCCCTTCATTGGCTTCCTGTTAAATCCAGAATTAAATTCAAATCAATCAAATTCATCACCCTATTAGAGCACTTCGCTCTCACACTGCAGGCTTACTTGTTGTTCCTAGAGTATTTAAAAGTAGAATGGGAGGCAAAGCCTTCAGTTTTCAGGCCCCTGTTCCGCATAAGCTTGCAGTTTGGATTCAGGAGACAGACACTACTTTAAGATTAGGCTTCAAACTTTCATTTTTGCTCAAGCAAAGGCCTTGAGGCGATTGTTGTTGTGATTTGGCACTGTATAAATAAATTGAACTGAATAATTTGGGCTGTATTTTATAAATGTGTGAAAAATGCCACTAACATTTTTCACACTAACTGATATTTTTACCATGGTAACTGAACCCACTGGTATTTTAAATTGCAAATAGAAAGAACAGTGGTGAATTTTGCAGCAAAAAGTTGAGACATTTCCTCAGAGTAGGGTTTTGCTGGCATCTAGTTTACTTGGTGAGAACTTGGACACATGATCATGCTAACATAGAATTTTCACATCCCCACATTTAGTAGAAGTTCTAATAAAAGTCATTTGTAGACATGTATTCCAGTTCAGTATCTCTTTCATTAGATAAACAATAACATTACCAACATTACAGTTTAATATTCCAATGTAACCCAAGTCTGCAGTGCAAAGACTGACATAAACTATAATTTATTGATGTTACCGGTTCTTGTTTGCTATTTTATCATTAGCAAAAATGCATACAATTAAAGTGCATTCATAATGAAAGTAGAATTCCACTTGTTACCTCATGAAAAACATACTGTGTACCATTCATTTCAGTATTTAATTTATGATTGATAGTTACTGATGACAGCTATCAGGTAAAGCATTGTTACATTATATAAACTAAAACAAGGTGTCTGACCTCAGAGTCTCCAGTCTGCATTTTTGACTCTCCAGAAAACCACAGAGTTGCTCCACTCTTGAATCCCGTAGGTCATTGGAACTCAGCTCCAGCTCTTTCAGATATGAGGAGTTGGACTTCAGAGCTGAGCCCAGAGAATTACAGCTGATTTCTGACAAATTGCAACTCCTTAAACTGAATGAAAAATAGTACACTTAGTTCCACTGACATTAACATGAACCCTCCCTGTTCTGGATAAATCAAAAGTACTGATTTCTGATATCTAAATTCCTTCTTTGAGTAACTGTCTCACCACTCCAGCTCAACAGGAATACCCTGGAACTAAGATGCTTGACACACGGAATAATGGCCCATCCCCTGTATCATAAAGTCAGTCCTACATAGCCAGGGTTTATTTCTGTAATCTTACCCTGTTTACCCCAATATTGGCAATCAGACTAAGTGGTCACATAAAGTTGGTTATCAACTGAAGTTAACCTTCTTCCTCTTTGTGTAACTTCCCAGTTTTAGGGTAAATGAATCCAGACATGTTGGCTTTGTTGAGTCTATATGTGCATCCATGCATAAATGAGGATGGAGGCTGTTTTTCTCCATGTTGTAACACTGAAGCCAGGCTTTAAGGAGATTACTTTACAGACAGCATCAGCAAGTATAATTACTTACATTAATAATAATCAAGTGAATCCAAAAAGTGTGCACATTTTGTGAGTGTGCTTAATATTACATGATTTGTTAGATATAAATTATTCATTTTAAAAATTCACCTGATGACAGAGCAGTAAAAAAAATATCTGTTGCAAATGTTTGTCATGATACATCCATGTATGGACACTGATATATGGACTATACACTAAAATTTATGATGTCATGATGGTGTCCTTGACAGTGAGCGAGAAAGATGACATGAAAGAAATTACACAAATCTGCACTGTTTAAGATCTTACCTGAGACTGTCTAAAGTACAGTGTGTACTCATCAGTCCAGAGGAAAGTAGCTTCATCCCTGAATCTGGCAAACTGGTTTCACTCAGGTCAAGCTCTTTTAGATTATTGGATGGGGAGCTGAGGATTGTGGCTAGAGCTTCACAGCTTCTCTCTGAGAGGTTACAACCCCTCAGCCTAAGAAAGAAAAGCAATAATAAACACAGACTTGGAAATAATTCTTACTTTTTAGGAACTTAACTTAACTTAAACTTAATTTAAATTATTAATAACTCCACCTACAGCACTTTCTTGGAGGCTTTGGCGACTGGAAGCAGTCTCAGAAGAGCTTCCTCTGAATTTGAGTCAGAGTATTTTTTCAGGTCAAACTCGTTCAGATCTTTTTCTGATGACAGTAAGATGAAGACCAGAGCTGACCATTGAGCAGGAGACAGTTTATCTGTGGAGAGAATTCCTGATCTCAGGGACTGTTGGATCTCCTCCACTAGAGAACGATCATTGAGTTCGTTCAGACAGTGGAACAGATTGATGCATTTCTCTGCAGACAGATTCTCATTGATCTTCTTCTTGATGTACTGGACTGTTTCCTGATTATTCTGTAAGATACTTCCTGTCTGTGTCAGCAGGCCTTGTGAGGGACTCTCATTGTTCAGCATTGAAAGACCCAGGAGGAAACGGAGGAACAAGTCCAGGTGTCCATTTGGACTCTGTAAGGCCTTCTTCACAGCACTCTTGTAAAACTGTTTAACTGTATGTTTGTTTCTGAAAACTTTAGACAACTGATATGTTTTTTCTTTAAGCAGGTTGACTCCAGAGTTGATGAAGGTCAGATGGACATAAAGAGCAGCCAGAAACTCCTGAACACTCAGATGGGTGAAGAAGAACACCCTGTCTTGGTACAGTCCTCTCTCCTCTTTAAATATGTGTGAGAACATTCCTGAGTACACTGAGGCATCGCTGATATCGATGCCACACTCTGTCAGGTCTGATTCATAGAAGATCAGGTTTCCTTTCTGAAGCTGATCAAAGGCGAGTTTTCCCAGATACTCAATCATCTTCCTGATTTCGGGACTCCACCATGAATCTCTGTCAGCTCCGCCATTAGACTTGCCCTTCTTCCCTTTAGGTTGTAGCACCAGGAAGTGGCTGTACATATCAGTTAGAGTCTTGGGTAAATCTCTATCCTCACTGGTTTTCAGGAAATTCTCCAGAACTGTAGCAGTGATCCAGCAGAAGACTGGGATGTGGCACATTGTGTGGAGGCTTTGTGATGTCTCAATGTGGGCGATGATCCTGCCAGCCTGCTCCCTATCTCTGAATCTCTTCCTGAAGTACTCCTCCTTCTGTGGGTCAGTGAACCCTCTGATCTCTGTCACCATACAAACACAGTCAGAAGGGATCTGATTGACTGCTGCAGGTCTTGTGGTTATCCATAGGTGAGCAGAGGGAAGCAATTTCCCCCTGATGAGGTTGGTCAGTAGCACATTTACTGAGGTGGACTCAGTAACATCAGTCAGGATTTTAGTTTTGTGGAAGTCCAGAGGAAGTCGACACTCATCCAGACCATCAAAGATGAACACAACCTGGAAGTCTTCAAAGCTGCAGATTCCTGCTTCTTTAGTTTCAGTAAAGAAGTGATGAACAAGTTCCACCAAGCTGAACTTTTCCTCTTTCAGCAGATTCAGCTCTCTGAAAGTGAATGGAAACATGAACTGGATGTCCTGGTTTGTTTTTCCTTCAGCCCAGTCCAGAGTGAACTTGTGTGCTAAGACTGTTTTCCCAATGCCAGCCACTCCCATTGTCAGCACTGTTCTGATTGGTTCATCTCTTCCAGGTGAGGCTCTAAAGATGGCTTCCTGTCTAATTGTTGCTTCTGGTCTGTCTAGTTTCCTGGATGCTGTTTCAATCTGAGTGACTTCATGTTTATTACTGACCTCTGCAGTCCCTCCCTCTATGATGTAGAGCTCTGTGTAGATCTGATTCAGAATTGTTTTGTTTCCTGCTTTAGTGATCCCCTCAAACACACACTGTAACCTCTTCTTCAGATTTGACTTGAACTTGTGCTGACACAATCTCTGAATCTCTGAAAGAAGAAAAAGCTATTAAATAATAATAATAATTATAACAATAACTTTATCTATAAAGCGCTTTCAAACAAAGTGCTGTACAGCTATTTGAAACTAAAAAGATAAATAAAAGCGATAAATATCAATACAAGTAAAAAACACAATACAAGTTAAAAACAGTAAGAATTTAAAAACTAGAAGGCATAGAATTGAGACATGTAAGATAGGGTGAACAAATGTGTCTTCAGCTTAGTTTTAAAAACCTCTGCCTGTCTATCTAATATCTCAAATCAAATGAGAAGATACTGTACAGAAAATTCATGATCACGAATCAAGTGTGGTATCACTTAACTTGGCTTTTTCACTCTGCTTTTTCTTTTTATTTCAATTTATTATGATGGCCAAGATTATCAACAGGAAAGTTGTGTCGGGCATGCTGGTACAATTCATCAAGTGTTTATTCACTACCTGTGTGGGACTAATAAAGGTTATCTTATCTTATCTTATGATTGATTTGGTAACCATATCATCAAATCTGTGGCCACATGTTCTGGACATTCAGGTGAAGAGTAGGAGCTGAGCTGTCAACTGATCAACACCTGGAGTTGTGCATGGAGCTGCGGTTGCAAGGTGGTTGGTGCCTGTCATGTGGTAATCCCCAAACTAGATGGTGGACACTGAAGGTGAAGACAGCTATCAAGTTGAAGAAGTCCTATTGGGCTTGGTTAGCCTGTGGGACTTCAGCGGAGGGTGTGCTCCAGCTACAAAGGAATCACACTTCTCAGACTCCGTGGCAAGGTCTATGCCATGGGACTGGAAAGAGGAGTTCATCCATTAGTGCCTCAGATACAGGAGAAACAATATGTTTTTTTTTTCTGGTCATGGAACACTGGACCAACTCTTTATCCTCTCAAGGATATTTGAGGGTGTCTGGGAGTTTGCCCAGCCAGTCTACATGTGTATTGTGGACCAGGAGAAGGCATTCAATGACGTCCCTCGAAATATCCTGTTGGAGGTTCTTTGTGAAAATGTGTTAGAGTTAGGCTAAATTGTCTGGCCAGATTTTATGGACAGAATTTCTAGACATGTTAGATGGCATCAGGCTTTGACTTTGATGGGCTCAGAATCTTATCTCTATGTTTTGCAGATGATGTGCTTCTGCTGGCTTCATCAGGTGGTGGTTTCCAGCCTGGTCTTTAGCCAGAAAAAGGTGGAATACTCACTCCAGGTCAGGGACAAGTTGCTGCCTGAAATGAAGGCATTTAGGTATCTCTGGATATGGTTGGAGTGCTGTGACCGGTTGGAGTGAGAGAAGGAAGACAGGATAAAGACATGCTGGCGAAGAGTGCCAGAGATTAATAACAAGTAATGATTGATGCGGACATTGCACCAGTCCATCATGATCAAGAGAGAAATAAGCTTTCTCAGGAAGGTGACTGGCCTCTCCCTCTCAGGCATGTTCCACAGGAATGAGTCCTGGAGCAGACCCAGGACATGCTGTGGAGATTACATCTCTTGACTAAGCTGGAGGTGGTGGCTGGGGAGAGGGAGGTCTGGGTATTGTTGCTTAAGCTGCTACACCAGGGACCCTGCCCCAAATAACGGGAAGAAGATGGAATAATGTCCTTCATGCACTACATCTAATTTTTGTCAGAGAAATCCTCTATTTTCAAATCATATGTTGTTAGTAGGTTTTTTAGAGTTTTAAATGACATCTGAAGCACCATCCCAATTAGTTTAACCTAATCAAGCAACATATATATAATTGTGGGGGCGACCGTGGCTCAGGGGATTGGGAAGTTCATCTGTAACCGGTAGGTTGCCGGTTCGATCCCCCTGCTCTCTCTGTCCTGGTCGTTGTGTCCTTGGGCACGACACTTTACCCTACCACCTACTGGTGTTGGCCAGAGAGGCCGATGGCGCAATATGGCAGCCTCACTTCTGTCAGTCTCCCCAGGGCAGCTGTAGCTGCCTCCACCAGTGTGTGAATGTGAGAGTGAATTAATAGTGGAATTGTAAAGCGCTTTGGGTGCCTAGAAAAGCGCTATATAAATGCAATCCATTATTATTATTATTATTATTATTAGTTAACATATTTAAAAAGCATACAATCATGTTTAAAAGGCAGTAATTCAAACTGGCAAACTTGGACTTGTGCATTAACTCATATAGAAAACAAAAATAAATCGATTCAAGGTCATGACTAACTCATCGATAAACATGACCGTAATTTCATTTCTGGTGTTTGGCTGGACCGGCGTGTCTATTACACACTTTGCTGTTACACTAGATTGATTTACCAATGCTATGGATGGTTATGACATATGAATCATCTGAACTAATCAATGTTTTCATTGGTTTCTTTCTTAATAACATTGTAATATCCCACTTATTAATCCTTCCCTGATTTACCTGTGGGTTCTGAGGTTGTGTCTTTCAAATTTTTCAGCAGATCATTTTTGTCAATCTTCACCAAAGCCATTTTAGTAACTTTAATGGTGTTGGTTGAGTAGGTCTGGAACATTTGATCGACTGTGTCCAGCCTGTCTGCGTTCTCCAGCCGACTTGTTGGGATTGATGGGAAACCCTCCAGGGCCCCCTTCTGACTCAGTATCCACTTGAATTTTTTGAAGTCATCACCTCCCAAGTCCTCCAAGGTCTGCAGAAGGACTTCTTTATGTGTCGTCATCGTTTATCGTGTGAAGATTCAACAGGTGTCAGAACTGTAAAAACAGCAATTTTCTGGTTTATCAAGGCTCGACATACGGTTATTACAAGTGTTTTAATTAATTAATCGACAACTCAATTTGAAAAGAAACAAAAGACAAAAACACACCAGGGCTGTTCCTAGGTATCGCTGATATCATGAGTTAAGAAAGCTGATTTGCTGATTTAAAGGCGATACTTGTGTGAGTGTGAGAATTTTGGGGTCTTATCAGTTAATTCCAGCTGTGATTAACCCTTTAAAGCCAAGCGTGTCGTATTTGATACGTCTTTTTGTGAGTTTTTGAGACTTCTACGTCAACAGTGTGACTTTTTTTTTTACCCTCAAAAATGATAGAAATTGCTATATATAAATGGCTTATATAGCAAATGTAGTACAAATTAAAGCTCATGTATGCAGATTAAAATTTGATATATTTGTATAAATGTTGCTGTCAACAAACACACAGATTTCTGGCAGTTATTTCATGGTTCAGGTTTTAAAGGATTAAAACTGACCCTGATGTTTCCAGTTAAACTTCAAGTCCATCCATGACCAAACAGCTTTGGACATGCTGGCTTGTTATGGGTCAGAAAGAAGTGTTGAGTGTGTCTGAGCATGACCCCCCACCCCCGGCGATTTTTCAAAATAAGTCCCTGAGATGGATCCTGGAAGCAGTGAAGCTGTTCAAGAGAAAACCTTAGAAACAGTGAGAAGGAAGAAAGTCAAAGCACCGCTTAAAAAAACCATCTAATATACAGTGAGGAAAAAAAAGGAGAAATGGTTTTCTGATTAACAGCAGAGTAAATCAGCTCAAAGCTTTGACAAGGCCACTCTAAAACCTTCTCCTTGTTTTTCTTGTTTCTGTTTTTGTTTTTGGAGCCATTTAGAGGTGGACTTGCCGGTGTGTGTTGGATCATTGCCTTGCTATCTTGCAAAATGGTTCATGGTTCATCATGGTACCAATCAACCAATCATCAAGTGGTGTTGAAGTAGCAGAGCAGGCCCAGACCATCACACTACCACCACCATGTTTGACTGTTGCTGTGGCATTCTTTTTATGAAATGCTGTGCTAGTTTTCTCCTTGGAGCTCTCCCATCCACCCGATATCACAGCACGGATGTCACGTGGCTCTCCATGAAATGGACACGCACACTTCAACTGCAGCATGTTGCAGTAAACTGCAGCACCAGCAGAGGGCATTATCATATGTCACACCAAGATGAAATTAATAATGGCAAAGCTTTGGAGGCAAAGCATGACATGGACACTGTGGACACTATTACATGCTTTGCTGTGGTTTTTGCCCAGATTTTGAAAGATTTAAAGATTTCCACTGATTCTCACTGTGGCTCAAGTAAAAAAAAATAAAATAAAAAAAAAAGGTTTGCGGTTAAAAAAAACGACTAACAAACTACAAGGCAAAGGACACAGAGTATATCATATGTCATCTCCACATAAAAAACTCCATGCAAAGAAAAAAATCCAGATACCTGGATAATTTAGTGTAACGTCATGACTATCCCCTAAACTAATTCAAGGCTGTTTAAATTGACTATGTTTGTAATTATATACTTTTGTAAAAGAAAAATGAAGCCAACAAACACTTAAAAATGTTTCAGTGAAAAGTGTGAAATGAAGGGTTACAACAGGATGTTTGAATACAGGATGTTATACACAGAGTTGGCCTAACCACAAACTGATAAGGTTCCTTAGAAGCATGTGGGCTGCTCGACATACAGACTAATAAAAAGTGCAGAAATGTGTCAGGCTCTTTATTCCCGCCTGCATGAAATACAGGCACACCCGTACATGGGTTACTCTGCACTTTTCTTACTCCGTTTGAGAAACTAGAAGCACTGAGTGTGAAGCAGAAGAAGAATATCTACAGGATTCACACCATTAGCATCAGTTTAGTCTTTATGTACTCACAGAACCCTAAACCTTCAAAGTTACCCGTGCCTTCTCTAAGACATCAGAGCACAAACAAGGCTGGATTAAACCCATCTCTAATGCTTTTGCTCTTTGAAAGAGCTAGTGGTTCTGCAGGTCAGAGTGAACTTCTTATTTCTAGACCATCAGGGTTATTCTCCCTCAGCGCGCAGCGCTGCCTAAGACAGAAGGCTGGATGAATCACATAGCAGCCATCAAAGTGAAACCCCTCCCTCGGTGTAACAGTTTCTTCCAGTCTGCTCTGTGATGTAATTTTCTAATGTGGAGTATGTGATTTTTGCTTTTTTTGTTCCTCCAGTACAAATGTCAGATTAAAGAGTTCAGTGATTTAAATCATTTTTCTGTGGCCATGATTGGAGGACTGAGAAGAAACAAATATGCCTTATTTTAATCTCATAAAGTAACCCCCACA
>CAKLIZ010004529.1:0-13431 GCA_922035795.1 Oreochromis mossambicus | reverse complement strand
GGAATTTCTTCCAGATGAGTGATATTCTCGCCTTGCCGCCCCTTATTCAGGCGAGCGTTTACATTTAGAAATCCCCCTAAAATAGCTTCCAGCCCCTTTTTCAGGCGAGCGTTTACTTTTAGGAATGCCCCCTAAAATAGCTTCCAGCCCCTTTTTCAGGCGAGCGTTTACTTTTAGGAATGCTACCAACCCCTCTGGGCGAGCCGGGCCTAGACGTTTTACGCGAGGTGTCTGAGTGTTAATATTCACCTGGTTGCTGCCGGTCTCTCAGGTCTACCTCATCGACCCCCACCGCCATGGACCACTTATAAGAACGCTGGCCAGAACCCGAATTCACGTCTCTGGACTTTATCCTGTACCTGGACAGGAGCTGTCGACAGACTTCAGCGCGGGCTTCTCACGACGTCAGGGCTCGATGAGGCTTTCCTGTGGGGTCACACAAAAGTGCTGTGTCCCATCCGGCTCGAAGGACCAAGAAATGTCAGGAGTTTTCCTGAATTGCAACCCAGGTCGGAATAAAACGCTCAGACAGCAGGTTTTACGTGTACACGGGGAGACTCAGAGAGACTCTCTCCGCTGCAGTAAAAAGGAAGAGTCTTTATTCAGAGAGCACATACAGGAAGAGAGAAAATAGTACTGCAGGCTTCCTGTGTAACTTCCCCATTTAGGAGTCTGCACAAAGTTGCTGAGTTTAAGCTGAATACTGAAAAGAGCAAACACATTTAGATAATGAAACGTACCTTTAAGCATAACATAGTAAAAATCCCAAAATCCCAAGAAATCTCTTAACACTTAGCAAGCAGTTTGCTGACTGTAGCATGGGAGATGGGTGGTCTCGTATGGTGTCTTGCATTGAAATCTGCTGCAGTGACCCGATTACTGCGTTCACCAGATATCAATACGATTTCGATCCGCTCCTCACATGTTAACCTCTTTGATATGTTAATGGCTGTGGACAAAGAGAAACTTGTAAATAACTCATGAAAAAATAAAGTTAGGTTGGAACCAAGCACACCATTGTTTTTCTTGTGACATTACCAATAAGTTGGATGTGTCACATGGCCCTCTTCCTATTGAAAAAACAAAAGTTGGTAAATGGCCACCATGGTCACCACCCATCTGGAGGAGTTTGCCCCCTCACATATACTAATGTGCCACAAACAGGACTTTAATATCACCAACCATTCCCATGTTCTTACGGTGTATCCATATAAATGGCCCACCCTGTACAGCAGGTGGAACCAAAGATCTCAAATTTGGACTCATCAGACCAAAGAACAGATTTCCACTGGTCTAGTGTCCATTCCTTGTGTTTCTTGGCCCAGATAAACCTCTTTTGCTTTTCCTTAGTCATGGTTTCTAAGCACCTATTTGACCTTAAAGGCCTAATTCGCGTAGTCTTCTCTGAACTGTTGATCCAGAGATGTTTCTGCTGCTGGAAGTCAGCAGCCGAGGTGACTCTTGGTCTTCCTTTCCTGGGGTGGTCCTCATATGAGCCAATTTTGGCATAGAGCTTGATGGTTTTTGCAACTGCACTTGGGGAAACATTCAGAGTTTTAGCAATTTTCCAGACTGACTGCACCTCAGTTCTCAAAGTAATGATGGACTGTTGTTTCTTTTTACTTAGTTGATTGGTTCTTGACATAATATAAATTGTAACAGTTGTCAAATAGGGCTGGCAGCTGTGTACTGACAACCTGACTTCTCCTTTCAGTTTTGTTAAATCTGAGTATCATAAATTAATGTGGTAACATCTGGACTGATGAGACTGTATTTCCAGACAGCGTTTTATTCCTCTCTTCTACATCTGAGAAAAAGCTTCTCAGATGAGAGTTGAAATGTCTTCAAGCAACTTAAAGAAGTCCAGACGCTTTTCTTTCCAAACTCCTTAGACTCTCTTCTGTTTTCATTACAGTCAGAGCATGTGAACGCTGCTGCCACTCTTCATTAATATCATGTACCGTAACTCCCAGGTAACCATGCACGTTGTAACGCTATGGCTTTCGTAGCACTCTCCTTTTTCTACAGCTCATACATTCTTCTTCTGATGGTGTGTCTTGAGGGAGGCTCATACAAGCCATCATTTGTTGATCCTAA
The DNA here is from genome assembly GCA_922035795.1 of Oreochromis mossambicus. Classification (NCBI taxonomy): domain Eukaryota; kingdom Metazoa; phylum Chordata; class Actinopteri; order Cichliformes; family Cichlidae; genus Oreochromis; species Oreochromis mossambicus. Next base: position 11,334 of record CAKLIZ010004529.1, on the reverse strand, counting down.
AAACGTTCGTCAGACCGACTTCTTCAACAACACTAGTCGGCCTGCAGTTTGTAGCTATCCACTTCACTGTGGTGTTGGTTAGCTTGTCTTTCTTTGATTTATCTAGACTCCTCCCACAACCTGATCCAACGTAGTCTGCCCAAGCCTCCCACCACTGTTTGTTTGGGTGGTTTGTTTACTGCCATCAACAGCATGTAATGCATTTAAGTGATACTTCAGACTTGAAATATTCCGATGATAAGAAAACTCAACTTTGCAGTGCCTCCAAATAACTTCAGTTGAATCAACACTGCCCTCTGGAACAGTTTAAAATGAACATGTCAAAGATCTGTACCTGCCTCCATGTTTCTGTCCCCGCGCCTTTCTTTCTGTCCCGGGTCATGTCAGTGCTGCAGTAGTATTAGGCCCACCATCAATACTCTCATTGGTTGAGACGCATAATGACGCCCATTTCAAGCCAGCACTGATCAATATCCCTCCTGTGACCTTTTATCTTCAGAGCCAGTGAGCACTTTCACAATAATCATGATTTTAAAAACTGCGTTAATGTGCGACAAAATAATTGTTGGTGTCAATCAATTAATGAGTTAATGAGATAATAACAGGTTAACTTGCCCAGCCCTAATAATTAGACTTGGTGACAAACTGATGTGATCTCCATGTTTCCTTTGTTGGATTGTGGGCGAGTGTCAGAACTGAATGTACTGAGTAACATGTAGTGTAGCTACCATGTTAGGAATTTAGTGAAATGATGTTTAAAGGTCTCCTTGTTTTGTGAGCGTGCACAGATCGTGAAGCAGAAAGCCTGGGTTAACATAGAAATGATCATTACTGTGATGATGCTCATCATCTCTGACTGGGATTTGAGGTTTTGTCAAATCAACTAACACAAAGAAATCCTGGCTATGTTGAACTTGCTGTGGAGGCAGCTCCCAGTTTGAGTTCAGGAGACAGACACCCTCTCTACTTTTAAGATCAGCTTCAAACTTTCCTTTTTGATAAAGCTTATAGTTAAAGCTGGATCAGGTGACCCTGAACCATCCCTTAGTTATGCTGCTTGTCTCTCTGAGCTCATCTCTTCTCTTTCCCTTCACCCTGCAACCAGTCATGGTAGATGCTCCTCCTGGAGCCTGTTTTCACTGGGAGGATCTTTGTGTCAAAGGGAGTTCTTCCTTCCCACCATCACCAAGTGCTGCTCACAGTGGATTGTCTGATGGTTGGGGCTTTCTCTCTAATATTGGAGGCTGTTACCTTACACTGTTAAACAGCTTGAGATTTCTGTTGTTGTCTGTTGGCAATTGTCACTTATAAATAAAGTGAAATAAAATTAAATTAATGTAAATGGATAGATGTTATTGTATTGTAACAACAACAATGCTAAACCACAAGCGTTGTTGCCATAGGTACCACACATTGCACTTTGTTGATGATACAATTTGGGCTGTTGTCTCTGGGTTTTGTGTGTGTGTTTGTGTGTGTGTGTGTGTGTGTGTGTTACTGCATACAGCAATTAAATTTCCCATTGGGAACAATAGAGTTACCATTGACCTGACAAAGAGAAAATGATTGTTGACAGATTGTTGTTTTGTGTGTCTGCAGTCTGTCAGGCTGTCTGATCACAGAGGAAGGCTGTACTTCTCTGGCCTCAGCTCTGAGCTCCAATCCCTCCCATCTGAGAGAGCTGGACCTGAGCTACAATCATCCAGGAGACTCAGGAATGAAGCTGCTGTTGGCTGGACTGAAGGATCCAGGCTGGAGACTGGACACTCTCAGGTATGGAGAGAATGTCTGAAAGAGGAGGAAGAGCTGGAAACATTTCCTGTGTCATTCACTTACTTCCCGATTATTTTATGTGACATGAACTGATCAAAAAGGATAAATAAAATTAATATTTGCAGTATCCAGGGAGAACTTTGCCAAGAACACATTTTAGATATGCACTTTGGTCAGAGGTCATGTACAGTAACCACAGTGACACCAAGAGGAGGAAAACAGCTGGCAGCAAAGGCAGGGAGGTGTCCTTTTTAGCTAAACAGAAGAGGAATATAAAGGAATATGAAGATACTGAAGGTCACAGTTTGAATCAGTCATATTTCATTCAATACAGAGGTGTACTGACAGATAAGATAAGATAAGATAAGATAAGATAAGATAAGATAAGATAACCTTTATTAGTCCCACACGTGGGAAATTTGTTTTGTCACAGCAGGAAGTGGACAGTGCAAAAGTTATGAAGCAAAAATTAGAATAAAATAAAATAAGAATAAATACAGTACACAACTATATAGAATAGAATAAAATAAAATACTATATACAGTAGAATAAAATAGAATAAAATACACAATAAGATAAAAATAGAATACAAATGCTATATACAACTGAGTAAAAATACAACGATGCCAGAAAAGATTATTGCACATTAGTGTTATTGCACATGTGTGGATGTGTGTGTTTGATCAGTTAAAGTCTTTGTTGTGGAGTCTGACAGCAGTGGGGAGGAAAGACCTGCAAAATCTCTCCGTCCCACACCGTGGGTGCCGCAGTCTCCCACTGAAGGAGCTGCTCAGTGCTGTCACAGTCTCATGCATGGGGTGGGAGATGTTGTCCAACAGGGATGACAGCTTAGCCACCATTCTCCTGTCACTCACCACCTCCACTGGGTCCAGAGGGAATCCTAGAACAGAGCTGGCCCTGCGGATCAGCCTGTTCAGTCTCTTCCTGTCCCCAGCAGAGACTCCTTGTCGTCCCCATCAGTGATGAGGCCGACTATTGCAGAGTCATCAGAGAACTTCTGCAGGAAGCACTGGGTGGAGTTGTGGGAGAAGTCTGCAGTGTAGATGGTGAAGAGGAACGGAGCCAGAACCGTTCCCTGTGGGGCCCCTGTACTGCAGACGACCCTGTCCGACACACAGCCCTGAGTCCTCACATACTGTGGTTGGTCGGTGAGGTAGTCCAGAATCCAGGTAGTGAGGTGATGGTCCACTCCTGAGTTCTCCAGCTTGTCCTTCAGAACCGAGGGAAGAATAGTGTTGAAGGCACTGGAGAAATCAAAGAACATGATTCTCACAGTGCTTCCAGCGGTCTCCAGGTGAGCGAGGGAGCGATGTAGGAGGTGAATGACGGCATCATCCGCTCCAATGCCAGGCTGGTAGGCAAACTGAAGTGGGTCCAGTGATGAGCTCACAAGGCGCCGAAGCTGAGCCAGGACCAGCCGCTCCAGGGTCTTCATCAGGTGGGATGTCAGAGCCACCGGCCTGTAGCTGTTGAGGTCCTTGGGGCGTGAAGTCTTTGGCACTGGTACAATACAGGAGGTTTTCCAGAGCTGTGGGACTCTCCCCAGCCTCAGGCTCAGGTTAAAGAGGTGCTCCATCACCCCACACAGTTGGTCCGTGCAGGACCTGACGACCCTCGAGCTGATGCCATCTAGGCCCGCTGCCTTCTTGCCATTAATCCTCCTCAGTTCCCTCCTAACCTGGGTGGTTGAGAGAGACAGGCTGGAGCCTTGTGTTGATTGTGTGCTGTTGTTGGGGGTGGGGAGGAGTGAGCAGGGTGAATAGAGGAGGTGTGAAGTGTCTGAGGTGTCAGAGGTGGAACAGCAGCAGTGGGGGTGGGTGAGTCTGCAGCCGATGTTGGAGACTGCCTCATGGCTGAATCAAATCTGTTGAAGAAATGATTCAGTTCATTTGCCCACCTCACATCCCTCCCAGGCAGAGAGTTCTGATGTTTGTGGCCTGAGATGGTTCTGAGGCCTCTCCAGACTTCACCAACGTTATTTTGCTGAAGCTGGTTCTCCATCTTCTGCCTGTAGCTATCCTTCCCATCCCTTATCAGTCCCCTCAACTCTCTCTGCACCCTTTTCAACTCCTCTTTGTCTCTGGATTTGAAGGCCCTCCTCTTCTGCTTGAGGACGGCTTTAATTTCTGGGGTAATCCAAGGTTTGTTGTTGGAGAAACACCGTACAGTCCTGGTAGGTACGGTGTTATCCACACAGAAATTAATATAGTCAGTAATGCATGTAGTAAGGCTGTCGATGTCCTCTCCGTGGTCGTCACAGATCACCTCCCACACAGTCGACTCAAAACAATCCTTAGGAGCCTCCTCGCTCTCCTCCGACCATCTCTGTACTGTGCGGGTGGCTGGTGGCTCCCTGCGCACTAAGGGCTCATACACAGGGACAAGGTGCACCAGGTTATGATCAGATCTGCCCAGGGGAGGGAGAGGTGATGAACTGTATGCCTCTTCTGCATTGGCATACAGTAAGTCCAGTGTTTTATTGTCTCTGGTTGGGCAGGTCACATACTGGGTGAAGGTGGGCAGTGTGGAGTCCAGTGAGGCATGATTGAAGTCCCCTGATATTATGAGAAGGGCTCTCGGAGATTGTGTTTGCAGTCTGCTGACCACTGAGTGGAGAGTGTCACAGGCTGCATGCGCGTTGGCCGAGGGGGGGACCTACGCTGTTATCGCGATAACATGCAAGAATTCCCGGGGCAGGTAGTACGGACGCATGCTAACGGCTACCAGCTCAATGTCTCTGCTGCAGAGTTGTTCTTTCACAGTGATGTGCCCGGGGTTACACCATCTGTCATTCACAAACACTGCCAGTCCCCCTCCTTTCCTCTTACCGCTGTCTCTCGTCCTGTCCGCTCGCAGCAGCTGGAATCCCGGTAGTGTCACGCTCGTGTCCGGAGTTAGCGGTGTTAGCCATGACTCCGTTAGCATCATGATGCTAGATTGCCGGTACTCCCTCTGTGACCAGGTTAGCGACGTGAGCTCATCCATCTTATTGGGCAAAGATCTTACATTTCCAATAATTACAGATGGAAGAGATGGTCGATAATGTCTCCTTCTCGGGCGACGGCGCTCCTTCCCAGCACGACACCCCCGTCTTTTCCTCCTCAGCTCGCTGGGAATGTTGGGTCTGTCTGCCGGCAGTACCGCTGCGGGACGCAGCGCTAACAGCTGATCCTTACTGTAAACAAAGGATCTCTGCTCTGGGTCCCCAGACACGGGTGAAAAAAGTAGAAAAAAACTAAGAAAAATGACCAGAACTAGCACAAAACGGTAGAACATGGTTGCAGAGTCTAATTACTAATATGTTAGTTATAAAAAATTACGAGAAGAAAACGTTAAGAAAGAAAGAAACTCAGAATGAGCAGAGCTGCTGCACACAGGGGGCGCCGGAAGTAAGAAAAAAAAATCCACAGATCCAGGATCAGTCCAAATCAGCAGAAGTTTGATCCACATATGGATTGAAGTGTATTTGTGAAAATCTTGGACTGTTCCTGTGTCAGTGTGTAACAGTCCGTGTATGAGAGCCATGTAATGTCCATGTGTGCATGCTGACTGTGCTGCTCTGACCCCTCCTCCTTTCAGGGTGGAGCCTGCTGGAGTCCGATGGTTGAGACCAGGTCTGAGGAAGTGTAAGTGTGTTTTTAATGGGATTAATGAAAACAAAGCAGCACACATTCAACCATCTTCATCATGTCAGGAGTCATCATCAAAGTGTCAATCAATGAAGAGATGATGGATCAATAACTGCAGCTGGATTGTGTTTGTTCTCTCCATCAGATTCCTGTCAACTCACAATCGACACAAACACAGTGAACACAAAGCTCCAACTGACAACAACAGGAAGGTGACACGTGTGGGACATTCAGTCATATCCGTATCATCCTGACAGATTTGATGTTTGTGAACAGCTGCTGTGTAGAAATGGTCTGACTGGTCGCTGTTACTGGGAGGTCGAGTGGAGAGGAAACATTTATATATCAGTGAGTTACAGAACAATCAGAAGGAAAGGAAACAGTGATGACTGTGAGTTTGGATTTAATGATCAGTCATGGAGTCTGTACTGCAATGATGATCGTCCTCTTTTTGTCAGATACAATAACAGACAAACATCCATCTCCTCCTCCTCCTCCTCCTCTGTCTCTAAGAGAGTAGCAGTGTATGTGGACTGTCCTGCTGGCACTCTGTCCTTCTACAGAGTCTCCTCTGACACTCTGATCCACCTCCACACCTTCAACACCACATTCACTCAAACTCTTTATCCTGGGTTTAGACTCTGGTCTGGTTCCTCAGTGTCCCTGTGCTGAGTTGAGTATAAAGTGTGTCCTCCTGTTAGCGAAAATCTCTGGTTCTTGTAGCTCAGGTGGTAGAGCAAAGGGTTAGTGGTTCAATCCCAGTCTGTTCTAGTCTGCATGCCAAATATCCTTGGGCAAGTTATTAACCCCATGTTGCTCTCCGATGCGTCCATCGGAGTGTGAATTTGTGTGAATGTTAGGGAGCACTTAACAGTGCTTGTGTGATGGGGTGAATTAATTTGCTGTATAAAGCACTTTGAGTGCTCAGACAGAGTAGAAAAGCGCTATATAAGAACCAGTCCATTTACTGTTGAACAGATAGTTCAGTCTGTACATGTCTGTCTCTTTCACTCAGAAACAATGATAAATACCTTAATAATTTTGTTGATAATTATCGCTGTTAAAAAAAAAAATCCCTTTATTATTTTAATGATCCCTGAATGTTGTGTTTCTCTGAAGCTCCGTTCACAACCAGCTCCTCTGCATTTTCATGATGTTTCACAATAAAATCCTCGAAAAGGAAGCTGTTAAAACATTTGATTGGTTTGGGGGAAATGTCTGAATGTATCTAGTATTAAAGTAAGAGTGTATAACTTGTATAAGAAGTATTTAGTACATGTTAATGTGATGTTTCCATGGTAACAATGCACCTTCATCACAGTGAAAACACACAGTTATACCTGAAGTTAAGTCACTCAGCATCTAATCCTGCTTCACTGACAGGCTTCTGGACTGTTCCAGATAAAGTATCAGCATCACTGCCCTCCAGTGGTCACTGTCAGTATCTACAACTCTCCACAATGATACTGAGAGTGGGACACATTCACTGCAGCGTTTTAGCAGTTCATCAGTGTGATAATGACACTCTGTATGATAACCAGTGTTGGGCAAGTTACTTTGAAATAGTAATTCAATTATAGTTACTAGTTACTTCTTCAAAAAAGTAACTGAGTTAGTAACTGAGTTACAATATTCTAAAAGTAATTAATTACTTGGAAAAGTAACTATTGCGTTACTTAAAAAAATAAAACAAAGAACGTGTAACCCTCTGGCGTCCAGGGTATAATTAGCCATTTTTTTACTACTCTTGGTTTTCCCTCCACATTTTACCTTTAAAAACTATTTACTTTGCCTTGTTTGGTATCATTCTTTTCAGGACAACCTCACGTGTCTGAATTTACAGTCATGTTTTCATTTTGACATACTGTATTAACAGAATTGATCTAAAATCAGACAAAAAACATAAAATCAGAGTAGAAAAAGTTATATTTTTACTGTAACAACCATAAACATGTTTAATGAATCATATTTCATAACTTCAAATGCAAATATTAATTGTCAATTTTAAAATCCTATGCACAAGTTTTGCAAACAACAGTTATTTGCATCTATTTACCTTTTACCCTTTTTTTTAAAATAACCATTTCAAACTATTTACAGAACAATCAGCTGTTCTTCAATAAGATGCCACACAAATTATTTGTGCCACTCCAAAAACATAATTTCTGTCCACTATGAAGGAGAACATCACAGCCTGATACCTGCAGGTCTGACAGCAGCAGGTGTATCACTGCTGTTTCTACCTGGAGACCCCAGTCGCCTCATTGTTCTGACACACAACACAAAACTATCCACAACACTACACACTAACTACACAAGACAACACATTAACTACACACTCCAAACATGCTAAATGTCACAAATCTCTCACATCTCAAAACTCGCTCTCTCTCTTTCTCTCTCTCTCTCTCTCTCTCTCTCTCTCCGTCACTCCTAAAACTTCACGTTTTGTTTTGTTTTTTTGCTCATAAGCAGAGAGTGCTTGCTAGCGCTAACGTGGCGAAACTATTGAGGAAAAAACGCCGCGTTTATATTGTTTATCATGACCCTGGTTTTACGTGGCCTATCAACACAATTTAAAAACTGGTATATATCACCTTGTTGCTTTGTCTTTAAGTGGTCACGTGATTGACTTACCACGACTACTTTATTCTTCCTCAGTCAAACAGCAGCACTCATGCGATTGTTTTGCCTCCTTAGCTCCAGGTGTTGTGCTAGACAGTGACCGTGATTGCCCTCCGCGGGAGCGCGCAGCTGCTTAAAGCTGTAGCATCCAGATTACTTACAGCTACTTCCATGTAGCTGATATAAGATGCGGTAAGCTGAACACAGCTTCAACCGTCTGTTTGTTGAAAAATAGTAACGGACCGCGTTTCCTTGTTAGTAACTGTAACGGCGTTGTAACGATAGGAATAGTAATTAGTTAGATTACTCGTTACTGAAAAAAGTAACGCCGTTACTTGTAACGCCGTTATTCCCATCACTGATGATAACACAGATACAGTATTATTAAACTGACTGAAACATTGACACTGTCAGCAGAGAGATACTGACTGATGACAGCTTACTGTCCTCAGGTGGTCACAGTAAAATATATCAGAACGAGAAGATATAATTTGTACAATTTGTACAAATACAAATACCGGCCACTTTGCACATCTCTACTTTCTTCACCTGCAGAGGAAACACAAATCATTCATGTGCACATCAGGTGAGAGCTGCAGAGGTCATGTCTGGTGTGTTGGACTAACATCCATCTGAGACACAGCTTTCATCAGTTCACTTCAAAAAGTGTCACAGAGCCGAGTTCAGCCTCCAAATCCTCCATTACTGTAGTCCTACAAAGCAGCAGGTTAAACATGGCTGCAGAGAGCAGCTTTATGTCAGTAACAATGCTCTGACGCTCTGTAAGCAGTCAGCTCCTCTAAGCTGACTGCTTACAGCAGGGTTGTCAAACTCAAACTTAAATCAGTGGCCATCTCACAAACCTGATTAGCAATCGTATTTCTCCTCAGGCTCACATTTGCCAAAATCTGCGTTTTGACGTCTCACACCTTCATCATGCAGCTCTTCAGAGTGCCGGGCTGATTTGGCATTCTCCTCTGCTACGATAAAATTTGCTTTCACAACAGCTTTACTTTGTGATTTACCAGTTTACCAGCAATGTAAATTGGTGGTAAACTGTTTACCAGCAATGTTTGTAAACATATATTCAGCCTCCCACCGGTGCTGAAAGGCTCTGTTTTCAGAATCAACTTTTCTCTCCACCATTGTGAGCAGCTAGCTTCGCAATAACAGAAGTCTGACTTGATTGATGCGGGAATGTTCTCAGCTAGCCTAGCGTTCGGCAAGGAGGCTGCATTATGGGATCTGTTGTTTGTGTGTTATTAGCGCATCATATCACCGGGCCATGCATAACAATAATAATAAATCTATATAAAATGATCTCGCGGGCCGGATATAGAGATTGACAGACCACGTGACTTTCGTGCATTGCATTGTAGGTACGAGTGGCAACAACATCAAAACACTGCATCAAGCACTAATATTTGCAGCACCGGTAATCATTAATTCTGCGGTTTTAATCCCTACTTGCATTTTATTTGCCCCAAAAACAGTTATGTACAAAACGAAGGAGAACACGGCAGGTCCCTACAAAGACAGAGTTGACGAAAAGGCAAAAAAAAAAAAGTACGAGGAAAAAACCAGAGGAGTTAAAGAGTTAGACCCATACGAGCATACAGAGTGGAGTAAGGACGTTAGCGTGCTGCCCAACTTTCATCACGCACATATTTATTATTATATGGTCCTAAGTGTGAGTGCATACACTCACAAGATGTTTATTAACTTCAGATCCCTGCAACAAGCCCAGGTCCTGTTTACTTTGGTGATTTGGACTATTCCATTTCACATTTCATTTTTTTCCCTTTATCTCCTGTACAGGCCAACGCAATCTATTTGTTGTTTCAGGTTGTAGTATTACACAACATTTTCGGTTCTAACAGAAAAAAATGAGTGTTAATTCATTCAATTTATTGTCTTTATTTATAACTGGCATTATTGTTTCATTCTATTATAGAATCTTACAAGAAAGAGGCAAAATAGTATTCCATCATGCTTTATTAGCTGCTTCGGTGAAAAACAAATCAACGATGCAACAAACAAAAAAAAACACGCTGCAAAATAACATACTGGAAAACAGTTATTCATCACTTGATTGCTTCAATACAACACTTGGGCACAAATATGCGGACTTTTCGTGGCTGTTTTGATATCGCTTTCTCTCTTAACCGATCAAATCTGGCTGTGGTAGCAGCTTTAAACTCGGTATGACCCAGGTTGATAGAGGGTGGCCAGTCTGGATCACATGCCTGCATTTTGTAGTCTGGTTTTCCTACAAAACATAACAAATATTAGCCCGCAAAGTCACAGTGAACAAAGCAGCATAGTGTAACGAATTCAATTCAAATCAATATAAGACTTATTTGTAACCTACATCAACAATTATGTTATGATAAATTACGTAATAACTACAACAGAAGACTTACCTTTGTGGAAATGCTTGGAGCAGACTAACATGTGAGCTGGAGTGTTCTGGGACGTTATATTTGGTCTTCGAATGGCTGCAATCCAGGCCATCCATCGGCTCTTTGTTACTTCGGAAACATGGCTTGAACAATTTCTCTTCCACGACGTAATCCGATAACAACCGATCTCTTTACCCGTCGGCTTCCCGTGGCTGTCATGCGACCGGCTATTGTAGTTAATAATACAACAGCTTCTTGCCATTCTTTGTGTTTCTTTTTCTCGCTGTGTGACTGTTTTCATGTGAAAGCCTGCGTGCACTAGTACCGCTTGCCACTCGTACCTACAATTCTTTGCGGTTTTTACCCTGGAAATGACGTCACACTTTCAATCTCTATTAATGTACGCCGGGCTAGATGTGCCCCCCGGGCCTTGAGTTTGACACATGTCCTGTAGGACACAGTGGAGGCTCTTAAGGCTCTCTGCTCCACTCTGGTGTTCAGTCCTGAAGGTTGGAGCTCAGGGACAGTTCAGGCTCCAGCAGTCAGCTGACATTTGATGGAAATCAGGGCAACAAACTGCTCTACCAGGAGGAGGCGCTGCAGGACGTGTCAGGAAAATACAGGCTGGAGGTGAAGCTGCATGTGCTTCAGTGCAGCTCAGTGACAGCATCATGTGACCAGGTGCAAACAGAGGTGGAGCCCACAGGTGAATCTGCCAGAGCCAGACTGACTGTGGAAATACATCCCTGTAAGTATGTGACAGGTTAGAGGAGAGCTCTGTACCAGCGTGGAGTCACTGTGGGTGGATGAAGAGCATGTGTGCACACACTGTTCAAACACAGCTACAGTGGGAAGGAGAAAACTACAAACATGGTGGTCCTGGA
>CAKLIZ010004528.1:0-13432 GCA_922035795.1 Oreochromis mossambicus | reverse complement strand
GCCACAAGAGGGCACTCCAACACAAGAGATGACCTATGTACACTGATGCACTTAGTAACAGTCAGCCTCCTACTTAGCCACTACGTAATACAGCGATATTACAGTGTACAAATTCACATAAATTTGCAGGGGGAACAAACAAAGCAGGAACAAGCCCAAAACAATCAAATAACTGTGCTGCCATAGCTATCGCTAACTAGCACATACGCTAAAGGTAACTAAAACCAATACACACAAGTAGCAGGGTAAACATCTTAAGCATGGAACATTAACTCACGTTTATGTGACACACACCATCCCCAACAAATACAGGATGGGCTATTTGCTCCCCTTCCCAGCAGCTCTCTCCTCAATCGTTAGCACAGGAACAAAGGAAGACCATCTAGCTCAGAAGTCCCATGAATTCCCTCACTGCTCAGAGGCTGCTGGGTAATATAGCTCACAATAACACAGGTTTTTCTACAAGCACAAATACTATAACATAGCAGAAATACTGTGATTTTGTTGAAATACTATGCTTTAGGACAAATAGTATGATTTGGCAGAAATACTATGTTTTAGGACATATACTATGATTTGGATCAAATACTATGATATAGCAGCAATACTATGTTTTGGTACAAATGCTGCGTTTAGGCACAAATATTATGATTTGGCAGACACTATGATTTAGCAGAGATAATATGATTTGGCAGAAATACTACACTTTGGCACAAATACTATAATTGAGTGCAAGTACTTTAAGATAACAGAAATACTATGATTTAGCAGAAATACAATGTTTTTGCAGAAACAATGTAATTACACTCAAACACTATGAAATAGCAGTAAAACTATGATTTGGCAGAAATACTATGTTTCAGTACAAATACTATGACAAAGCAGAAATACTACGACTTAGAAGTAATACTATAACAAAAGGGATTCCTCAAAATACTATGAAATTGCAGTAATTCTATGATTTGGCAGAAATACTGTACTTCGTACAAATACAATGCTTTGGTACAAATACTATATTTTGATTTCAATACTATGATTTGGCACAAGTAGTATGATTTAGTACGAATACTACGAATTGGCAGAAATACTGTGACTTAGTAGTAATAGTATAACATAGCAGATATAATGTGATTTTGCAGACATAGTATGTTTTTTCACAAATAGTACGATTTCGCTCAAATACTATGGAATTGCAGTAATACTATGATTTGGAATACTATGATTTGGTAGTAATACTATAACATAACAGATATACTATGATTTTGCAGAAATTCTATGTTTTTGCACAAATACTACAACAACTACTACTACAAATACTACAAGAAATACTATGTTTGGGCAGTAATACTATTATTTGCTATAAATACTATTATTTGGCACATATACCATAATCAGCAGATATACTATAACATAACAGAAATTCTATGACTTAGTAGTAACACTAATATAACAGAAATTTTAACTGGCCACAAATAACATGATTTGGCACAAATACCATGATTTGGCAAAAAGATACCATGATTTGGCACAAATACGATCATATTGCAGAAATACTATGATTGGGTACAAATACTATGATTTGGCACAAGTACTATGAATAAGTACAAATACTATGATTTGGCAGAAATACTATGATTTAGCAGAAATACTATGTTTTAACATAAATAATATCTTTTCACAGAAATTTCTGCTAAAAGGTACTATTTCTGCTTTTTGGCAGAAATACTGTAATTTTGCATAAATACTATGATTTGGGATAAATACTATGATTTGGCAGATATACTATATTCAGCACATAAACTATAACATAACAGACATTCCTGCACTTAGTAGTAATCTCATAACATAAAATAAATATTATGGTTCTGCCCCCAAACCATGATTTGGCACAAATACCATGATTTTTCAAAAATACTATGATTTAGCAGAAATACTATGATTGAGCAGAAGTACTAAGATGTAGTAGAAGTACTTTGATTTAGCACAAATACTATTATGGAGGAGTAATACTTTAACATGGGAGAAATATTGATATACACACACACATACACAGAGAGCAAAGTGTGCAGAGGCTGTTGAGAGTCTGGGTTTGGTATATCTAAGTCAGCTAAATTGGCTGCACCTGCTGTAATCAGCACTTACACACACAGACACAGAGAGAGGTGTGAGTTTTCTGCAGTATATTTCTCACATTCAGGATTCCCCTCGAATAAATGGCCATAATTTCCTAACCGTAGGGGCTAGAATGCTCATTCTGACACCGATTTGTTCAGAAGAGATGGGGGAATCTGCAGGTCTTCATAAATCAGAGATAAAATATAAATTATTAAAGATATATGACTTGTAATACACTGTAACTGAGTAGAGGCAAAGCAAAACTGCCTTGACTTGCCCTCAAACAATGTTTTGTAACTCTAAATCTATATGGAGCATCAAAATCATTCTTTCACCGTAAGAAACAGCAGGCTTTGGTGAACAGTCATGGGAATTTTCAGGTCTCTGTGGAAATCCATCAAAAAGATATGATGAGAGAAAAAAGTGCCTCATTTCCAGAGTTTGAAATCTGAAGAAATCTGAGCGAGGGACAAATTTCCACCCCTCAAACAAGTGTAATTCATGGCCAAACGGTAATAGGTGAGGAAAAAATTCTTGAATTGTGAGCATAAGGGATGTCTGAAGATATATTGGCACAAGCGTCATGTCTCAACTTTGTTTCGTTAAGGAGATATGACGATTTGAAAATGCCTCTCATTAGAGAATTCCAGCGCTGATTTTGAAGAAACTCTCCATTGAGTTTCTATGGAGAGTTTTGAGACTTTATGTTACTCTGAGGAGATTTGCAAAAACTCTATAAGTCCCACAACAATGATAGTGACATTTTCTGAAAGCCAACAGAAATACCTACGTTTTGATGTATAATTTGTGGGGGTTGAGTGGAAATTCAGCGAGTAGCAAGAAGTTGTTCAGACATGAAGAGAAAATTCAGAAAGGACGAGTGCACACTCTGAGTTAATTGCATAGCAACCATAGCAACGCATGTATTTTCTGAAAAATCACAATTTTGCAACTGAAAACTTAAAGAGGTATAAAATTAAAACGGTAGAAGATCTGAAAAAGCTGAATCAGACAGGAATAGCCCAATAATCTGAGAACATTTTAAAGTTTGAATGGAGTTTCTAGGTGAAAGTATGACAAAGTAGTTAAGTTTCAAAGACAAGCAAGTTTTAGCAGAATTGTGGAAGTTTCCCATTCATTTCAATGGGACAAATTAAAGGAAAAAAGTGTAATATTTTAAAAAGTATAACAGTAATAAACACCAAAAGTCATTGCCGGAAAGAGCAGAAAGAGCAGAACAGTATAGAGTTTGAACTGAGAAAATCGGCAGAAAACTGTGGAAGTAGTTAAGTGCCAAAAAGTGTACGGAAGCAACTAGAAGAATAACTAGAAAAATTTGCATTTCCTGCGAAAATGCTGTGTGGATGCCGGAACGCTGAAGCTGTCTGCTGAAAATGACTGAAAAAGATGAAAAGCTGCAAGAATTGTATGGCAGTAAAGAAACTGAAAAATTCTGCTAAAAACAAGAAAAAAAAAACAGAAATTTTTGCTGAAAAGAGGTGAAAAGGCAAAGATTCTGCTTCAAAGGGGTACAGAAGTTCAAATTTGTACTGAAAAGAGGTGAAAGGGTTTCCTCTGAAATGAGCAGAAGATACTGAGATTTGTACTGATAAGAGGTGAAAGGCTGAAAATTCTGCTTAAAATAGGTGAATCAGCAGAATTTCTACTGGAAAGAGGTAAAGAAGTAGTTGCACTGAAAACAGGTGAATCAGCAGAATGTCTGCTAAAAAAGAGATTTCAGTTGAAAACACCTGAAAAATCTGGGATTTGTGCTGAAAAGGGGTGAAAAAACTCACAATTCTGCTGAAAAGGGTTGAAGAAGAGGTGTTGGGCTGTTGAGAAGAGTTAAATAAGTTGAACTGATATGTTTGGGTACAAATACTATGATTTGGCAGAAATAGTATGATTTGGCAATAATACTGCATTTTAGCACAACTACTGAGATTTGATTGAAATACTATGATTTAGAAAAGATATTATGACTTTGTACAAATACAATGTTTTGGCACAAATACTATGATTTGGTTCAGATGCCATGATTTGAAACAAATAATATGATTTGGCAGAAATACTATGATTTAGTAGAAATACTATGATTTACCAGAAGTACAATGTTTCTGAAAAAAATACTATGATTTTGCAGAAATACTATTAAACATCACTATAGTATACTATAACATCACAGATATATGATGATTTTGCAGACATTCTGGTTTTACACAAATACTATAATGTGGCAGTATACTATGTTTTAGCACAAATACTATGATTTGCTATAAATACTATGATTTGGCACATATACTATATTCAGCACATATACTATAACAAAACAGAAAGTCTGCGACTTAGTAGTAATACTATAACATAGCAGATATATGATGATTTTGCAGACAGTCTATGTTTTTGCACAACTAGCACAATATGGCAGAAATACTATGATTTGGCACAAGTACTATGATTTAGTACAAATACAATGATTTGGCAATAATACTGGGTTTTAGCACAACTATTGAGATTTGGGTGAAATACAATGATTTAGAAGAAATACTATGACTTCGTACAAATACAATGTTTTGGTTCGAATAAAATGATTTGCAAAAAATACTATGATTTGTCACAAGTACCATGATTTAGTACAAATACTACGATTTTGCTCAAATACTATGAAATTGCAGTAATACTATGATTTTGAAGGAATACTATGATTTGGTAGAAATACTATGCCTTAGTAGTAATACTATAACATAGGAGATATACTGTGATTTTTCAGAGATTGTATGTTTTTGCACGAATACTACGATTTTGCTCAAATACTAGGAAATTGCAGTAATACTATGATTTTGAAGGAATACTATGATTTGGTAGAAATACCATCCCTTAGTAGTAATACTATAACATAACAGATATACTGTGATTTTGCAGACATAGTATGTTTTTGCACAAATACTACGATTTCGCTCAAATACTATGAAATTGCAGTAATACTATGATTTTGAAGCGAGATCGATCAACTGCAGACCAGACAACAAACGACGGAGGCACCAGACAAGTGCAATCAAACGATGAGTTTATTAACACAGGAGAGGAAACATCAGCATATGTCCTCCTCTGACAAAAATACATCAAATGCTGGTCTTATAGCATAGAAAATTAACGCCCACACATACACGTCAATACAAGTCAAAAATACATTGTTTACAGACATGAGCACATCTCATACATCTTAATAACTATAAACAGTCATATAACTTCTCTTTTCTATAACACCTGCCTTTTAAGGTAATAAACTTCAAGCTTCAGGATCGTTAAGAGCTAATAATTGGCCCTCGTCACCAATCACTAAGTAGACTGAATTGGCGCAGGTCTCAAAAAGAAGCAGAAGACACTTGGGCCTTCGCTCAGGCCTGCTACTAAATTAATATGTGTATTGTAAGCATGCATGCAATTAACCTGCTATGTTCCTATCTTCCCTCAACATGTATCACCTGGACACTCTCACCAGTGAAGCTTAAAACCCTCTTGGATGGAACATCAACTCTAAACAAGCACAGTTATGCATTGTCTATAGAATGAACTCAACCTGTGAATAGAAAGGTCAATGTGATAACAAACATATTCAATGCAATATGAACCCTATAAGAAATATTACTGATAAAATAATACTGTAAAACATGTTATTAATGCATTTATCATAAGGCAGGTTATATGGTAACAATAAAAGAATGTCTGAATCCCAACAAATGCTATGATTAGGTAGAAATACTATGCCTTAGTAGTAATACTATAACATCACAGCTATATGATGATTTTGCAGACATTCTGGTTTTACACAAATACTGTAATGTGGCAGTATACTATGTTTTAGCACAAATACTATGATTTGCTATAAATACTATGATTTGGCACATATACTATATTCAGCAGATAAACTATAACAAAACAGAAAGTCTATGACATAGTAGTAATACTATTACATAATAGATATACTATGATTTTGCAGACAGTCCATGTTTTTCACAACTAGGACAATATGGCAGAAATACTATGATTTGGCACAAGTACTGTGATTTAGTACAAATACTCTTATTGGCAGAAATACTATGCCTTAGTAGTAATACTATAACATAACAGATATACTGTGATTTAACAGACAATATGTTTTTGCACGAATAATACGATTTCGCTCAAATACTATGAAATTGCAGTAATACTATGATTTTGAAGGAATACTATGATTTGGTAGAAATACTATGCCTTAGTAGTAATACTATAACACAACAGCTATACTGTGATTCTGCAGACATTCTATGTTTTTGCACAAATACTACAATTTGGCAGAAATACTATGTTTGGGCACAAATACTATGATTTGCTATAAATACTATGATTTGGCACATATACTATAATCAGCAGATATACTATAACATAACAGAAATTTTAATTGGGCACAAATAACATGATTTGGCACAAATACCATGATTTGGCAAAAACATACCATGATTTGGCACAAATACGATGATATGGCAGAAATTCTATGATTGGGTATAAATACTACGATTTGGCACAAGTACTATGACTTAGTACAAATACTATGATTTGGCACAAATACTGTGATTTAGCAGAAATACTATGTTTTAACATAAATAATATCTTTTGACAGAAATTTCTGCTAAAAGGTACTATTTCTGCTTTTTAGCAGAAATACTGCAATTTTGCATTTGAGGGGATAGGTTAATTGGATAATCCAAATTGTCACTAGGTGTGAATGTGTGAGTGAATGTGAGTGTGAATGGTTGTCTGTCCCTGTGTGTTGACCCTGCGACAGACTGGCGACCTGTCCAGGGTGTACCCCGCCTCTCGCCCTATGACAGCTGGGATAGGCTCCAGCGCCCCCCGCGACCCTGGAAAGGATAAGCGGAAGCGAATGGATGGATGGATGGATGGATGGATACTATGATTTGGGATAAATACTATGATTTGGCAGATATACTGTATTCAGCAAATATGCTATAACATAACAGACATTCCTCCACTTAGTAGTAATACTATAACATGAAATAAATATTATGGTTTTGCCCCAAAACCATGATTTGGCACAAACACCATGAATTTTCAAAAATACTATGATTTAGCAGAAATACTATGATTGAGCAGAAGTACTAAGATGTAGTAGAAGTACTTTGATGTAGCACAAATACTATTATGGAGGAGTAATACTTTAACATGGGAGAATTATTGAGACACACACACACATACACAGAGAGCAAAGTGTACAGGGGCTGTTAAGAGTCTGGGCTTGGTATATCTAGGTCAGCTAAATTGGCTGCACCTGCTGTAATCAGCCCTTACACACACAGACACAGAGAGAGCTATGGCTTTTCTTCAGTGTATTTCTCACATTCAGGATTCCCCTCGAACAAATGGCCATAATTTCCTAACCGTAGGAGCTAGAACGGTCATTCTGACACCGTTTTGTTCAGAAGAGATGGGGGAATCTGCAGGTCTTCATAATTCAGAGATAAAATATAAATTATTGAAGATATATGACTTGTAATACACTGTAACTGAGTAGAGGTGAAGCAAAACTGCCTTGACTTGCCCTCAAACAACGTTTTGTAACTCTGAATCTTTATGGAGCATCAAAATCATTCTTTCACCGTAAGAAACAGCACGCTTTGGTGAACAGTCATGGAAATTTTCCGGTCTCTGTGGAAATCCATCAAAAAGATCTGACGAGAGAAAAAAGTGCCTCATTTCCAGAGTCTGAAATCTGAAGAAATCTGAGTGAGGGACAAATTTCCTATCCTCAAACAAGTATAATTCATGGCCAAACGGTAATAGGTGAGGAAAAAATTATTGAACTGTGAGCATCAGGGATGTCTGAAGATATATTGGCACAAGCCTCATGTCTCAACTCTGTTTTGTTAAGGAGATATGACGATTTGAAAATGCCTCTCATTAGAGAAATCCAGCGGTGATTTTGAACAAACTCTCCATTGACTTTGTATGGAGACTTTTCCGACCTTGTGTTGGTCTGAGGAGATTTGCCAAAATTCTATAAATCCCACAACAATGATAGTGACATTTTCTGAAAGCCAGCAAAAATACCTACGTTTTGATGTATAATGTGTGGGAGTTGAGTGGAAATTGAGCGAGTAGCAAGAAGTTGTTCAGATATGAAGAGAAAATTCAGAATGGACGAGTGTACACTCTGAGTTAATTGCATAGCAACCATAACAACGCATGTATTTTCTGAAAAATCACAATTTTGCAACTGAAAACTTAAAGAGAGATAAGATTAAAACGGTAGAAGATCTGAAAAAGCTGAATCAGACAGGAATAGCCCAATAATCTGAGAACATTTTAAAATTTGAATGGAGTTTCTAGGTGAAAGCATGAGGACGTAGTTAAGTTTCAAAGACAAGCAAGTTTTAGCAGAATTGTGGAAGTTTCCCATTCATTTCAATGGGCAAAAAATATTGCAAAAAAAATTCAATATCTCAAAAAGTATAGAAGTTATGAGCACCAAAAGTCATAGCAGGAAAGAGCAGAAAGAGCAGAATTTTTTAAGAGTTGAATGGTGCAAATAGCACAAAAACTGAAAGAGTAGATAAGGTCCAAAGAACGGAGCAACTTGAAGAATAATAATAAAGAATAAAGAGAAACAGGAAAACAATAGTGTGGAAGCCCTTGAGGGCATCCACACAATAAAGAGAAACAGGAAAACAATAGTGTGGAAGCCCTTGAGGGCATCCACACAACTAGAAAAACTAGAAAAATTTGCATTTCCTGCGAAAATGCTGTGTGGATGCCTTAACGCTGAAGTTGCCTGCTGAAAATGACTGAAAAAGATGAAAAGCTGCAAAAATTGTATGGCGGTAAAGAAACTGAAAAATTATGCTGAAAACAAGTGAAAAAACAGAAACTTTTGCTGAAAAGAGGTGAAAAGGCAAAGATTCTGCTTCAAAGGGGTACAGAAGTTCAAATTTCTACTGAAAAGAGGTGAAATGGTTTCCTCTGAAATGAGCAGAAGATACTGAGATTTGTATTGATAAGAGGTGAAAGGCTGAAAATTCTGCTTAAAATAGGTGAATCAGCAGAATTTCTACTGAAAAGAGGTAAAGAAGTAGAACGTTGCACTGAAAACAGGTGAATCAGCAGAATGTCTGCTAAAAAAGAGATTTCTGTTGAAAACACCTGAAAAAGCTGGGATTTGTGCTGAAAAGGGGTGAAAACACTCACAATTCTGCTGAAACGGGGTGAAGAAGAGGTGTTGGGCTGTTGAGAAGAGTTAAATAAGTTGAACTGATATGTTTGAGTACAAATACTATGATTTGACAATAATACTGCGTTTTAGCACAACTCCTGAGATTTGATTGAAATACTATGATTTAGAAGAAATATTATGACTTTGTACAAATACAACGTTTTGGCACAAATACTATGATTTGGCACAAATACTATTATTTACCAGAAGTACAAGGTTTCTGCAAAAATACTATGATTTTGCAGAAATACTATGCATTAGTAGTAATACTATAACATCACAGATATATGATGATTTTGCAGACATTCTGGTTTTACACAAATACTATAATGTGGCAGTATACTATGTTTTAGCACAAATACTATGATTTGCTATAAATACTATGATTTGGCACATGTACTATATTCAGCAGATATACTATAACAAAACAGAAAGTCTATGACTTAGTAGTAATGCTATAACATAATAGATATACTATGATTTTGCAGACAGTCTATTTTTTTGCACAACTAGCACAATATGGCAGAAATACTATGATTTGGCACAAGTACTATGATTTAGTACAAATACGATGATTTGGCAATAATACTGGGTTTTAGCACAACTACTGAGATTTGGGTGAAATACAATGATTTAGAAGAAATACTATGACTTCGTACAAATACAATGTTTTGGTTCAAATAATATGATTTGCAAAAAATTCTACGATTTCGCTCAAATACTATGAAATTGCAGAAATACTATGATTTTTTAGGAATACTATGATTTTGTAGAATTACTATGCCTTAGTAGTAATACTATAGCATAGCAGATATACTGTGATTTTGCAGACATAGTATGTTTTTGCACAAATACTACGATTTTGCTCAAATACTATGAAATTGCAGTAATACTATGATTTTGAAGGAATTCTATGATTTGTTAGAAATACTATGCATTAGTAGTAATACTATAACATAACAGATATATGATGATTTTGCAGACATTCTGGTTTTACACAAATACTATAATGTGGCAGTATACTATGTGTTAGCACAAATAATATGATTTGCTATAAATACTATGATTTGGCACATATACTATATTCAGCAGAGATACTATAACAAAACAGAAAGTCTACGACTTAGTAGTAATACTATAACATAATAGATATACTATGATTTTGCAGACAGTCTATGTTTTTGCACAACTAGCACAATGTAGCTGAAATACTGTGATTTGGCACAACTACTATGATTTAATACAAATACTCTTATTGGCAGAAATACTATGCCTTAGTAGTAATACTATAACATAACAGATATACTGTGATTTTGCAGACATAGTATATTTTTTCACAAATACTACGATTTCGCTCAAATACTATGAAATTGCAGTAATACTATGATTTTGAAGAAATGCTATGATTTGGTAGAAATGCTATGGCATAGTAGTAATACTATAACATAACAGAAATTTTAATTGGACACAAATACTCTAATTTGGCACAAATACCATGATTTGGCAAAAATATACCATGATTTGGCACAAATACGATGATATGGCAGAAATACTATGATTGAGTACAAATACTATGAATAGGCACAAATACTATGATTTAGCAGAAATACTATGTTTTAACATAACTAATATCTTTTGACAGAAATTTCTGCTAAAAGGTACTAGTTCTGCTTTTTAGCAGAAATACTGTAAAATACTATGATTCGGGATAAATACTATGATTTGGGAGATATACTGTAATCAGCACATATACTATAACATGACAGAAATTCCTCCACTTATTAGTAATACTATAGCTTAACAGAAATGTTATGTTTTGGCAAAAAAACCATGATTTGGCAAAAATACTATGATTTAGCAGAAATACTATGATTGAGCAGAAGTGCTAAGATGTAGTAGAAGTACTTTGATTTAACAGAAATACTATTATGGAGTAGTAATACTTTCTGCAATCAGAGGTACTGCTTCTGTCTGCTTCATCAGGCTGTGTACTTGTATGTATTTCTGCCATGGAGCATTAACAAGAATCTGAGGTCCGTATTAGACAAACTGCTAACATCATAAAACTTTGCAGAATTGTAATAAATTAGCAATATAAATTACAGGTCTGTGATAGTGTATAAATTTGTAGTGAAAAAAAACCATGTGGACCAAGGTGGAATTGAACCCACGACCTTTGGGCTGCAGACCCGTGTCATTACCAAATGCGCCACCGGCAAAGAGAGCCAGAGTCTGGAAAACAGGGAGATGAGCAGTCAGAATTAGATCGCGGTGAGCGGCGTAAAGCGCCGTTTTCTGGAGTTACAAAATGTCGTGTAACTCAAAAACTAGGTGGGATAGAAGCACAATTCCTTTACTGGGTGAATCAGCAGAATTTCATGAACTTTGACTGCGATAGCTCTTTGTACCTCCGTCGCGGAGATATGACGAGAGAAGAAACGGCTTCATTTTAAGAGTTTGAAAACAAACGTAATTTATGGCTCAAGAGTTTGAAAACAAACGTAATTTATGGCTCAACAGTAAGATGACAGTAAATACTGCTCCAACCGTGAGTGTCAGCAGTGTCTGAAGATGAATTGGCACAAGCCTCTCATCTTAACTTTGCTTTATTAAAATTATTGTGGCATGCAGATGAATCTTGCAAAGAAACTCACAGGGAGAGATTGAGCCTGTATTTCCACCCCAAGCTGGTAGGGGGAGTTTTTTATTGAACATACTTGCTTGTGCCACAATGTGCTTCAAGGGTCAATAACAGCATAACAGAACTCACTTATGGTACTGCATTCTTCCTATAAAACAATAACTGTCAGTGACTTTGTACCATAGTATAAACACAACATTCAAGACAACAGTTAAAAGTAACGTAACCATAAACAATGAAACAAGAACATCTAAAATGCAGCACATGTCCCAAGGCATGATGGGAGAGAACTAGCTGTTCCCCCAACACGCCACATTATTTATGATTTATGATTTGGCAGAAACACTGGGACTTGGTATAAATACTATGATTTACATGAAATACTTTGACTTAGCAGAAATTCTGTAATCTAGCAAAAAGCACTTCAGCATAGCAGAAATTCTATGATTGAGCAGAATTACTAGGATTTAGCACAAACACTATGATTTGTCTAAAAAAAACCCTTTATTTTGCAGTTATATTGTGATTATGGCAGAAATACTATGCTTTGGAAAAAATACCAAGATTTGGCAGAAATACTATGAGCAGTAATAATACAACATAGCAGAAATACTGTTATTTTGTGGAAATACTATGCTTTGGCACAAATACCATGATTTGGCCAAAATACTATGATTTAGCAGAAATACTAAGATGTAGTAGAAGTACTTTGATTTAACAGAAATACTATTATGGAGGAGTAATACTTTAACATGGGAGAAATATTGATACAGACACACAAACATACACATAAACAGAGCCTAAAGGGAACAGTGGCTGTTAAGAGTCTGGGCTTGGTATATCTAGGTCAGTTAAATTAGCTGCACCTGCTGTAATCAGCCCTTACACACACAGACACAGAGAGAGGTATAAGTTTTCTGCAGTGTATTTCTTACATTCACATTCAGGATTCCCCTCGAACCTCCTGGTCTCAAGGCAGCTACTCATCTCACTGAGCCAAACTCATTCTCACAAAAAAGAGGTAGATAGACTGACAATTGTGCTGAAATTATCAGAAGCTGCTGAGAACTGTGCTGATAAGAGGCAAAAAGGATGAAAATTTTGCAGAAAAGAGGTGAATCAGCAGAATTTCTGCAGAAAAGAGGCAAAGAAGCAGAACGTTGCACTGAAAAGAGGTGAATCAGCAGAGTTTCTGCTGAAAAGAGTTTTTTTTTTCTGAAAACCGCCAAAAAAGCTGGAATTTGTGCTGAAAAGGTGTGAAAAAAATGAAAATTTTGCTGAAAAGGGGTGAAGAAGCTAAAGTATATCAAATCAAAGTATTTGTGCCAAAACATGGTATTTCTGCCATATTGTGGTATTTGCGCCACAAAAGTTACTACATTACAACATGAATACGGATTAAAGATGAA
>CAKLIZ010004527.1:0-13433 GCA_922035795.1 Oreochromis mossambicus | reverse complement strand
TGTTCATGGACATCAGGATAAAAACAGAAGATGGAAACCTGCCAGATGTGAGCTGCTCATGTGTCGTCCCTGGGCAGGTCACATGACTCTATCCAACACACAAAGACACACAGACACACAAGAAAAGCCAGAGAAACAAAGACAAATCCAAACAATCCATCATACTCAGTTAAAGTGATCACAGGTCTGCTTTGTTGGAGCCTTCAAAGTGTCACATGTGGACTTATTACTACCACTGAAGGCCACGCCCCTCTGGTCATGTGATCATGTCGTTTGTAGGTACGCTCCTCTTCCTCAGAGGATCCACCTGTGCTTCCTCTCCTCCACCTGTTACAGTGAGGGAACGTCCTCCATGATGGAGGAGCTGCTGGAAAGTGCTGAGAGTTTCCTCCAGAGTGAGACCTCTGTCACAGTTCAGAGGATCTACGGCAGCAGAGACCTTCATGGACACTAAAAGTCTCAAACACACAACAACAACATCACACTGACTCCACTCTGACATTTCTGATCAATAATCAAACAGATCAAACTGATTGATCAGCCATCAGAGGAGTCGGATCAATGGAGCTGCTTCTGTTCCTGATGTTTGATCCTGGACCTGAATCGTCCCTGCAGAGGAGACACAAGACAGTCAGATCTAATCTAAAATTAACCAGGAGCCAATGTAAGACAATAAAAACAGGGCTAATGTGAGCTCGCTCCCCAGAGGCTGTCAGGAGTCTGTTTCATGGAGGCGTCACACACATGATTTGTGGTTTTGCTCAGTCAGAAGCAGAGACTGAGTTGGATAAATGCAGTTTATTCATATTCAGCATGCCGTGGTTTATGTAACAAGAAAATATGACAGTATAAATAAAGACAAAGTGTTCATGTCACTGCCCCAGAAACCCTCTACAGTCTGTTACGGAGGTGCATCAGTCTAATTTAGCTTTACAAGAACCGCAGTTCTTAAACCTGCCACAAGGTGGAGCTCCGACACAAGGGATGGAAGTATCTCTGCTGTCCACAGTGTGACACACACACAGACACACTGTTCACAGTCACATAAAGCACTGAAGGAAACACTTGTATGTAAGTTCAAAGTAGAAACAACATGTGCATCAGTGTGTCTAAGTCCAATCATCTTAAACATGATAGGTGGCTGTGGCTACAACGTAGCTTGCCATCACCAGTGTATGAATGTGTGTGTGAATGGGTGAATGACTGGATATGTAAAGCGCTTTGGGGTCCTTAGGGACCATAAAAGCGCTATATAAATACAGGCCATTTACCATGATATAGTCAAACCCTGTCCATGTGATGCACAGTCAGAACAGTAGGGGGTGTTTTTTTCTTTAGTCCCTCACAGGGTCATCACTGCAGTCAGCCAGGGTGACCATCTCCCTGACTGCTCCTGCTGTCCTCCAACATCTCCAGCTTCAACGGACTTTAGGATTATTTTCCAACTGTTAATTATCCAAGCCATTTCCTGTCATATTTGATATATTACACTGATGAGTTTTTCACCTTATTTAGCCTCATTTTCAAACGTGCGAGATAAATAAAGCATTTCTTATGTTAAGTAATGATTAATTATGATGTCACAAAGGAATAATCCTATTATCACATCCTGATGAGTTTGATCCTGAAGCAGCTTTTATGTAAACTTGCTGCCTGTTTGACACCTGTCAGAGTCTCTGCAGAGGTTTTAGTTTCAGGCTGACGCTGCGGTGATGTGCTGCCACCTGCTGGCAGCTTCCTGTAACTACACAGTCTGTGTGAACAGCTCCACAGGCGTTCAGATGTAGTCCCTGTAGTGTCTACTCCACAGTGGGAGCTTGTGCACTCGTACCTGTGTGCTGGTGTGAAAACTGAGCCAGCTGAGAGCATCAGCGACCATAACCTTCCAGTATGATGGCGCCTGTGTTTGGCTTTGCCGCTGCCGGGTGCAGTTTGTCACACTTGTTGGGATTTAGAGATTCTTTTATTGCTATCATATAATCTGCCTTATGATGAATGTATTAATAACATGTTTTACAGTATTATTTTATCAATAATATTTCTTACAGGGTTCATATTGCATTGAAAATGTTTGTCATCACATTGACCTTTCTATTTACAGGTGTAGTTATGATCATTTTATACACAATGCATATCTGTGCTTGTTTAGAGTTGATGTTCCATCCAAGAGGGTTTTAAGCTTCACTGGTGAGAGTGTCCAGGTGATACATGTTGAGGGAAGATGAGAACATAGCAGGTTAATTGCATGCATGCTTACAATACACATAAATCTAGTAGCAGGCCTGAGCGAAGGCCCAAGTGTCTTCTGCTTCTTTTTGAGACCTGCGCCAATTCAGTCTACTTAGAGATTGAGGACGAGGGTCAATTATTAGCCCTTAGAGGCCCTGAAGCTTGAAGTTATTACCTTAAAAGGAAGGTGTTATCAAAAAGAGAAGTTATATGTCTGTTTATAGTTATTAGAGATGTACAAGATGTACCCTTGTCTGTAAACAATGACTGTACACAATGTATTTTTGACCTGTATTGACGTGTACGTGGGGGCGTGATCCTCTATGCTATAAAACCAGAACTCAGTGTATTTTTGTCAGAGCAAAACAGGCCATATGCTGATGGTTGTTCTCCTGTGTTAATAAACTCATCGTTCGATTGCACTTTTCTGGAGCCTCCGTCGTTTGTTGTCTGATCTGCAGTTGATCGATCTCGCTTCACACTCTTTCAGCGTGCTGTTTTTCTCTGCTCTGCTGTTTTCTATTTGTATCAATGATGTACTGGCTGCCTTGGTTTATGATCGTTTGACGCTGTTATCCATCCGATCTTCAATGATGGCTCAAGATGTCTCATCCTCCTGCTCCTTTGGCACTTTCCATCCTCCGCACTGGTTTGGCACTTTCCATCCTCCGCCAGTGGCTGGATCCTCGGCCGGCGTCCTCAGCGGTCCCCGCAGACCACAGAGAAGGAGAGGAAGAAGAGCAGGTATCCAGGTGAAACTTAGGCTTTTCTGGCGGCGGGGTCTGACTGGAAAGCGATGTCGAGCGTGCTTTGTTACCTATGCTCAGAATAGCTCCATGGAGAGGAATTTGTTTTCCACGTCCCTGCTCGGATATGCAGGGCCCGGCTCGCCGAGACCGTGCTGCCTCAGAAGGGTTCATCCAGACTCTCCTGTTTACTGGCTTTTCATCCCCTCGGTGAGTGGAATCTACGAGTGTGAAGGCTCGAACCCCGAGTATTTACGTCCTCTAACTCGAGCCCCTGCTAAAAATGATGCTTCCACCCCAGTGAACATGGCGCTTTTTAATGCCCGATCATTGACTAATAAATCGCTCGTTCTTAACGATTTTATATCTTCCAAAAAACTGGACTTCCTATTTCTGACCGAGATCTGGCAGCGGGACTTCGACTGTTCGTCTCTCATTGAACTGTGCCTGAACGGCTATTCCGTCATCGGCCAGCCTCGGGGATCTGGTCGTGGAGGAGGTCTCGCGGTGGCATTTCAGCGCCGTTTCAACTGCTGCTCAGTGAAAGTAGGACACTTTCTTTCGTTTGAACTACAGCTGATCAAAATTGGAAGTAAGGATCCTTTTTATTGTGCTGTGGTGTATCGTCCACCTGGCCCAAATAGCTTGTTTTTATCGGAGTTTAGCGACTTCCTGTCCTCTACTATGAGGTTGTCCAGACTGCTTTTAGTTGGGGATTTTAACATGCATGTTGATGATGACTCCGACCTCTTTGCCAGAGGTTTTATCAACATTATGGATTCTTTTCATTTTACCCAGCATGTGTCAGGCCCCACACATAACAAAGGACACACACTGGACCTCGTTTTTACTTTGGGTTTGAATATTGATTCTATTTGTTCTGAGGACATTTTTATCTCTGATCATCACTGTATTCTTTTTAACATGTCTTTTCATGAGCCGTTGTCTCCTGTTCACCGGACAATTATCTCGAGCATCATAAATTCCTCCACAGCGGAGAATTTCTTGGATGCTTTTAATTAAAAAAAACCGGCATTGATTTCTTAACTGATCTATTTAATAATCATTGTTTTTTGATTTTAGATGAAATCTGTCCAGTTAAAATGAGACCAGTTTCTGTTTCCAAATCCTTACCCTGGCTAAATGACAACATCCGCTCCATAAAACGTGACTGTCGTAAAGCTGAGCGCTCATGGAGGAAAACTCATTTAAATGTTCATCTCCTTTACTTAAAGGATCTTTTAGCCTCTTTTAACAATGCAATTAGAGATGCAAGGGCTGCTTATTTTTCTCATCTGGTTGCAAAGAGCAAAGGTAATCCTAAAGTGTTATTTGACACTATTACTGATATTATTACTCCTGCTCCACCTGCTGCCATTATTTCTTCTAATGAAGACTGTGAAACATTTCTTTCTTTTTTTCTGGAAAAAAATGGTAATGTAAGGAAAAAATTGTCCCCATCAGCATCTGCATTGTCAGTTCCTACGCCAGCTCGGCCTGTCATTTTAGAAAGCTTTTTACCCGGTTCACTCTCAGAGCTGGAAAAAATAGTTAATGCAACAAAAGCATCATCATGTTCACTCGACATTATACCCGCATCGTTATTCAAAAATGTCTTTCACTCTGTTGGTCCCTGTGTGCTCACCAGTGTTGGGACTAACGTGTTATTAAGTAATGCGTTACAGTAACTACGTTATTATTGTGGTAACGAGCACGGTAACTAGTTATTATGCCAAAACCAGGAACGCGTTACTCGTTACTGGGATTTAGATAGGCTCATTATTCGTTACTTCGTGTGGTGGCTATCGTGGAGCTTCCACAGATTCAATAACATTAGCAAGTGGTGGAGGCCAGCAGGTGGATGAAGGAAAAGGGAGGCAAGAGCAGAGACCCGAAGCGGCTGCCGGTCCAAGTATCAGGTGAACTGAACTTCAGGTAAGAAGTTATGACCTGCAGTCTATCTGGGTCAGATATAAACCAAGTTTAGGTGGAGTTTATTTTCGTTATGCTGACTTTTTCGTACTGCGTGCTAGATAGCATGATGGAGTTTCTATACAGCTGGGTGGGTGCTATGTTACTGATGTTGAACTTTATTTTGTTCATACGGTTAATTATTAGAGTTGCCAACCGTCCCGTAAAAAACAGAATTGTCTCGTTTTCAGAGAAAATATTGCGCATTTCGTATTGAGCTGAAAAGGAACACAGCTTCAGCTACAATGAAAAAGACACAAAGCTTCTCTCATTCTCTCCTCTCCTGTTTCTACTTCAATCATAAAACTGATCAGTGATCAGCTGATCGGCTTTTCTCTCTCGTTTGTTTATCGCCCACTTTGCGCCAGAAAGAGGAAACCAGCGGATGTCGCGCTAAACAACAGCAGCACGTTTAGGCTTGATCAGCTGTTGTTAGAATTTATTTAATATTAATTGCTAGTATCAGCTGATGTTTGCTGGAGCCACAGCTGTGAAAGCTGCTGGTCATGATATCGGTTTGATTATCTGGTGAGAGGGAAACATGAAGATGAAACCAGGAGATGTCCTTACTGAATCATCAGAGCTGAACAGGTGATGGAGAAACAGGTTTACCTTTTAGGTGACATGAATGAGTTGAAGGGAAGTTATGAACTGTTTCTGAGAGACAAATAACACCAGGATCCTTTTCTAAGTAGCTGACAGCTGGTAACTGTGCAGGGGCGGGTCTAGCAAAGTTTTGCCAGGGGGCAGGTAGGGCATTAACGGGGAAAGGGGAGCACAAGGAAATACTTTTCTTTCTTATTCTCATTTAAAATGTCTAGCTTTAAAAAAAAAATTATCTGAGTCTTACAACAAACTGTCACAGTCTGGCGAGGGCAGACTGTATGAATTGAAAAAAGGACCCAAAACGCAGACTTCAAGGAACAGGGAGCAAAATGTGAATGATAACAAAAAGTGGGCTGTTTAATGAGGCTGGTAAAAGGTACAAACAAAAGGCAAGGCAAACTGAAGCAAAATTAACACAAACCTAAACTGGGAAATCTAAACAAACAATAAGAAAAATCTAGACAAGAAACTTGGAGGCGAGGCGAGGCGAGGCGAGGCAAGGCGAGGCAAGGCGAGGCATGGCATGGCATGGCAAACATGGCGTGGACAACAGATGACCTGACAATGACACACTGAAAACAGAGGACTTAAATACACAGGAGGTGATTAGGGAAAGTGGGAACACATGGAGGAACAGCTGACTGACATGAGCCTAATGACAGGACAAGGGAAGTGAAACTAAATACAATGAACAAAGAACACACGACTCCTTCAAAATAAAACAGGAAACATGAAGCAGACATGACAATACAAACTTGATAACATAAGACATGCAGTCAAAACAGCCTCACAGACAAGGGTGAGGGAAACTTAAATACAGGGGAAGAAAATACAAGAGGAATCGAAATAGACAAATTAGCTTAGGTAATCTAGTGAACTTAAAAATAAACACTAAACATCAAACATAAACTAAAACGCTGGGTCAAAAGACCCAGGATCGTGACACAAACAATTGATAGATTGATACATATATACCATCAGAACAGTGTACATCACTGTCACAACAGTGTTTATTTTCATTCAAAGGCTTTATGATTTTTCCTATAATGGTGGGCCGGTCTCTAGTCAAATTCCCCGGGACGATTTTTTTGTCCCACTCCAGCCCTGTATGCAGCTCAACTGCAGTCTGGTGTTGCCTACATCTTCCTATTCAGAAGGCAGAATTTCCGAGTTCTGAGTACAATCAAAAGCACCACGACTGCAGTTTTTGTGTTGGATGTAAAAAACAGGCTAGAATCATGTGGTGGTCAACGACGGTCCAGGTGTGGAATTTCTCTCGTGGAAATGTACACATTATTTTTTTCCTTTCTATTGGTAGGTGGCACAGTGCACTTGTGGCAAGTAAGCAAGCTAGAAGACTGGCAATCTTGCTGGGTATCCAGTTACGGAAGCAACACCTTAACAAGAGAATTCTGAGTAAAACCAAAGTTACTTTCCCTAGTAACTAGTTACTCTGAAAGTAACGAGTAACTTGAAGTAACTGAGTTACTTTTTTAGAGAAGTAACTAGTAATCTAACTAAGTTACTAATTTAAAGTAACTTACCCAACACTGGTGCTCACCTTAGTTAACACCTCACTGGGATCTGGTAAAGTCCCTGCTTATTTTAAAACTGCTGTTATACACCCCCTGTTAAAAAAGCCTATGCTGGACCCATCTCCCACTAGCAATTACAGTTATTCTCAAAAATACTGTTAATTGCTAAGATATTAGAGAAGGTTGTGGCTAAGCAGCTTACAGCAATTTTAGACAAACATAATCTCTTTGACAAATTTCAGTCTGGCTTTCGTAGAGCTCATTCTACTGAAACAGCCCTTCTTAGAGTTTCCAGTGACATTCTGATGCAAAACGATGCGGGAAAGTGTTCTGTACTCCTAATGTTGGACCTCATGTCAGCCTTTGACACCGTTGACCATTACATGTTGCTTGAAAGGCTGAAATACTGGGTTGGTGTATCTGGGTCTGCCTTAGAGTGGTTCTCCTCGTATCTCTATGAACGATACTTTTCTGTGGCGGTCTCTAAGTTCAGGTCATCTTCTACGTCCCGGTCCTACGGTGTGCCACAAGGTTCTGTGCTGGGGCCTTTGTTGTTTTTAATATATTTACTTCCTCTCCAGCATGTTTTGAGCCCTTTTGAGGACATTCGCTACCACTGCTATGCAGACGACATCCAGCTATATGTCTTTTAAACCAGAAGATGTTTCTAAGCTGCAGATTCTAAATGTGTGCTTAGAAACCATCAAAGGTTGGATGGCTGACAACTTCCTCCAACTTAATGAAGAAAAGACTGAAGTCCTTGTATGTGCTCCAGACAGACATGTACCTAACATAATGAATGCTCTTGGTCCTCTTTCAACATTTGTGAAATCGTCTATCAGGAACCTAGGGGTAACCTTTGATTCTGCTCTTACCCTGGACATTCACGTCAAATCTCTGGTTCGGTCCTGCTTCTATCATTTAAGAAACATTTCTAAACTGAGCCCTATAGTATCTCATACTGAACTGGAGATTGTTATTCATGCATTCATTTCATCACGATTGGACTACTGTAATTCACTGTTTACATGTCTAAACAAAAACTCCCTGGAGCGCCTGCAGATTGTCCAAAATGCTGCAGCAAGGCTTCTGACAAGAACATCTAAGTACTCTCATGTGACACCGTTGCTTATACAGCTGCACTGGCTCCCCATTGAATTCAGAGTCCATTTTAAGATACTGGTTCTGACATTTAAAGCTCTTCAAGGACAAGCACCAGCCTATATCATTGAACTGTTACAACCCTATGTCCCTAGTATGTCCCTGAGGCCTTGTGATCAGGGCCTACTTGTTATTCAGCATACTAGGCTGAAAACCAAGGGTGATAGAGCTTTTGCCACTATGGCCGCCAGACTGTGGAACTCTCTTCCTCAGAACTTAAGATCTGCAGACTCATTCATTACTTTTAAAAAACAGCTAAAAACACACCTTTTTAGAATTGCATTTTGTTAACTTTGGACTGCTTCTGTTTTATACCTTGTGAAGCACTTTGTGATCTTTTATCTAGAAATGTGCTATATAAATAAAATTTTACTTACTTACTTACTTACTTCTTAAACACAGAGGTCTCTGCTGTGGTTTCTCTCACTCACCACCAGGTGAGGATTTCCTGTCATTGACACTCACTGGACCCAAACAGGTAATTATAGTGTAAGAAGCTGTTTGTCTACAAGCTTCTCTCTCACCCTATCATGCGATTTCCTGAGGTCAGATGGCCCAGGATGTGAGTGGGCGTTAAGGTGTCTGGGAAGGGATCTTAGGGGGACACTCCAACAGGGCTTAAATCTGGGACTCTCCACCATTTGAAGAGTCCCAGATTTAAGCCCTAGAA
Source organism: Oreochromis mossambicus (assembly GCA_922035795.1). Classification (NCBI taxonomy): domain Eukaryota; kingdom Metazoa; phylum Chordata; class Actinopteri; order Cichliformes; family Cichlidae; genus Oreochromis; species Oreochromis mossambicus. Next base: position 4,515 of record CAKLIZ010004527.1, on the reverse strand, counting down.
CTGAAGAAACCTGCCAGATTTGAGCTGCTCATGTGTGGTCCCTGGGCAGGTCACATGACTCTATCCAACACACAAAGACACACAGACACACAAGAAAAGCCAGAGAAACAAAGACTGTTAGATTTGTATTGTTGATTGTCATTTATGCTTAGAAATATTTACTCATATATGCTTAGAAGTATATAATCATTTGTAGATTGAAAGAATGTCTCATCCTAGGAGGTCTGTAACAACTCTGTGTAGCATGAAGAGGGGAGTGCGTTCACTCCTCTTCAGAGTGTTCTGGCATAGATCACACACCTCCTAGGAGAGGTCGTATCTTCTCCTGCTGATATATGGTATAGCAAACACACGTATATCTGTTTGAGTCTAAGAGCCTTTTGTTCAGATGTACCGCTAGACTCCTGGCACCAGCTTTGGGGAGTCTTCCTGGGGTTACATCTTGACCCCATACACACACAGATACACACACACACACACACAGGGTATTCTTTGTTCACATGCATACCTATATAAGATGTCATATGTTAATGAACCTATGCATATTCATGTAACCACAATAAAAGGAGTGCTATGGGGAACCTGGCTGAGAGTCTGACGGAGGTCAAGTGGGTGGAACGACACTTGGCTCCAGGCAGTCCTCCCTCATGCATGAGTACTACAAAGAACTTTGCCTACTTGTGTCTTGTTTTTGCTGTGTAGCAAATTGTCCTGAACGTTCCAGCGAATAGGTTTATGCTACAAACCTATCATTAATTGGTCCTTCGAGAGCCGGATCCTTGGAATTGACATTCACCGAGGGGAAAAAGAGACACACCGAAAGACGTCAGCCAGGACTTATAGAGGTCCTGCAGCAAAGACCCGAGACGTGAGAATTCGTCATCGGGCCGGTGGATTAGCCGTCTGTTTTTCTCCTCGATGGATGACGATTGACAGGATCTGACGGGACTGATGCTGCACGCAATAAGCAACACCAAGTAAGTTCAAAGAGAACGACTAAGAGATTACTGTAGCTGCGCGGGTTCATGCGAGCACGGTCGCGCGGCTTGCACGCGGACCTTAGCCGTGCGGTTAGATGCAGGCTTATAAAAAAAGAGAGCGACGGCTCCTTAATTGAGTGCGGCCGCGCGGGTTGACGCGGGCCTAAGCCGTGCGGGGTCGCGCAGGCGGGGGAAAATTATAGGCCTATTTTGTGTTGTTGTTGTTGTTGTTGTTGTTGTGTGAATGACTGCGGAGCAGGCGCGGTCTGTGACACGGTTGTTGTTATCATGGGTTCCCGAGCAAGTAAGACTGCCTCACAGGGAGACGACACATTCATGCAAGGATTTACTCCCGGCAGTGCGAGGTATTTATATGCTCAGAGAAGGCCAGCCCACATCAGCAGCAGTTAAGCTATGCTCTGGTGAATGGCTTTCCCCCACCCCGTGCTGACACAAAATATTTAGATGATTCTTTAGATTGCCCTGATCAACAACAGCCTGTGCTCCAGACCATTACTTTAACCAGTTGTTAACAGTAATCTGCATTAAGCTTAAGGTTGCTCAAATTCAGTACAATGACATATGAGATGAAGTAAAATAGGCAAATATTTTACCTAATTTCGTGCATAGAGGCACTTGACCTGTTTGAAAACTGTCATCCTAATATGAGCCATTGTTGAGATATAGAGCACACCTGTGAAAACAACTATTATGCTGAACCCTGTATGAAACAGCTGAAAACTACATGATGGAGAAGCTGAGTTAAATATGAAAATGTAAGTCTTTGCCACTCTGGGCAAAGCACGCAACCACTGTGTGAGGTTGTGTTGCTGTCTCTTCTGAGCTGATGAACAAGCTACACATTATCAGATCAGGAGCTGGCTGAGAACTCATCAAAGAGAGGGGAAGAGAACTATGATAACTCGAGTATGTAGCGTATCCGTGAGTTCAGCTTCTTCTTTCAGATGCGCAGCAGTTTTCCTGGATCTTGACTCGTGTGTAGAGTGTTCATAGCATCAGCATCATGTTTGTGTTTATTTGCTTTGTTGGGTTGAAAAATAGTTAAATAAACTTGTGATCATACTTATGGATCACCATGGCACATCATCAGCCATATGATTTATTTATGCAGATGAAAAAAAGTGAGTGTGAATGTGCCTGATCACAGATGTGTGTGTGCGCTGTGTAAACGTAATTGTCATAAATTGTGAGAGCGGTGATTCTGCAGGTCACCAGCTAGTGTAAAGAAAAAAAAAAGAGTAAAACAGAGACAAAATCTACATTGTAGATGGAAAATAATAGGAAAAAGGTTTTGTGTCTATTAGCCAAGAACAACTACAATCTCATTTTCTGCTTTTAAGAAAGGAGAGTTCTGTGTGTTGGTTAAGCAGTGATGATAATAATGGAAATGTCTTAGTTTTGTCACTTTCAGATGAAAAGCAGACCTGGATCGATTTTCCACATGCAGCAGTCGGAAGAAAGTTATAGTTTAACATCATTGGAAACATTCAGGCCAATTTCTGGCTGACTTATTTACAGCTCCATGTGTCCTTCATCCTCACAAGCGAGCTCTCACTCCTCCCTGAAGACAAGGAATGCAGTTCCAAAGAGCAATAACATGGCAGATAAAGAGACAGCAGCAAAGTCCTGAGCAAAGAGACCCAGCAAGCAGCAGCAGTGCGGACAAACAGCAGTGGAGAAGAAGAGCAAACCATCATCCTGATTGGATGAATGGCACTGTGTTTCCAACAAGCTGCAAAGTCACTGTGCTTGTGAAAAGGACGTTTGAGGAGAACTGAGGAGACTGTTGGAGGTTGACATTTGCCACTTTCGGAGTAAAATTGCAAGAAGAGACAGTGGAACACAGGACAAAGCTGAAGAACTGCCGGCTATTGGACTGTTGAAGTGGGAGAGGACAACAGAGTGAGAGCAGTAGGTGAGAACACAGAGGAATACTTTTGTTTAAGGTGGGAAATCCAAATTTGGGTTAGCAAACCTGGGGAAAAGAAAACTGACTGCTTAAGTTGGAAAATTGTGAAGGAATCTGAAACACTGCAAAAAGAAACATATACAAAATCACACACACAAGCAGAACATGCATTAACCCTACTAACACAAACACAAGAGAGCTCATGAAGATTAGACAGCATCTTGAGCATGTGAGTCTGTTTGTCACCTTGTGTGATGCAAAGACCAGTGGACTCATAGCACATTAGTTAAAAATGATGATCAATTAATAGCAGAGAAGTGTGTAGGAAAGGCAGCTTTAAGAACATGCCCTGCTGGAGATGCAGCTCCAGACACATTGATTAAATCTGCCTAATAACACAAACACATATGCAATGAAAATCAGCTTGTTATCTCTCATCAGTGTTAAAATAGTGTAAATTTAACAGACACTTGTTATCAAATGCTGAATTTATCCAATGCTGACAGTTAACTCTCCAGGTTGCAGGAGAACAGTTTAACTTTTGTGGGGAAAAAAAGATTCTGGTTTGACCAACCAGGGATCAGACAATAAATTTAGTTGTTAATATAGTAAATTGGGAGATGCTTTCTGCCTGATTGATGCAGCACAAGTAATTTACTGTATGAGGGTGTTACGACCCGGCTCAAGGCCGCAACATAAAAGAAAGATGAATACCAGGTTGTGGGATGAGAAGAGGCTTTATCTTAAACTGGACAACCAGGTTGGCTAAAAAATGGCTGGTGCCACTAAAGCAAACACAACAAAAGAGATGGACAAAATGGTGAACGGAGAACTAAACTATACTGGGAAACTAAACTACTGACCCTGAACAGAAACACAAACCTGAACACAAATAACCACGAGCAGAAAACAGATGACGGTTGGGCAGCAGGGAAAACACACGGATGAGACATGGTGGATACACAGACGGGCCAGCCAAACTACAAAGACAGAGGACGCGACTTAAATACACACAGGGAACCACAGGGAGATTGCACACAGGTGGGGAACACAGCTGGGAATAATCAACAAGACGAGACAGAGGTAAAACTGAACATACTCACATGAGACGCAGACCTTCACAATAAAACAGGAAACGAGAACAAATCCTTAAACATAACACAAAACAAAACACTGACAACATTAAATCGTAACATTTCTCCCCACCCAAAAATCAAACATTTAACCCCAAATGAAAATGTTTGATTCATGACCTAGAGAGCCATGAATGCTGTAGTCCTGGAGGACCAGCGCACAAGGCACTGGCCGCTATTCTGCAGGCAGACTGAATGCTGAAGCAGTCCTCCGGACCCTCCAGCGAAGACGGACGAAGGCTGGACAGGCCCCTCGGACCCTCCAGCGAAGATGGACGAAGGCTGGACAGGCCCCTCGGACCCCTCCAGCGGAGACGAATGAAGGCTGGACAGGCCCCTCGGACCCTCCAGCTGAAACAGAATGCTGAAGCGGTCCTCCGGACCCTCCAGCGAAGACGAATGTATCCCGGACGAGCCCCCAATTCTGTTACGACCCGGCTCAAGGCCGCAACATAAAAGAAAGATGAATACC
>CAKLIZ010004525.1:0-13435 GCA_922035795.1 Oreochromis mossambicus | reverse complement strand
CTGCTGTAGAAAAGAAATGTAAATGTTAACGCTGCGCACAAGCCCATGAATGACACACCCCTGATAGATTCACAAACACAGAAAGTGGCATTTAAAAGTTTAAATCGTCACGCAACCTAGGATGCTGCTGTCATCTTCCTGCTCGTGTAAAAAGAAACACACATAAATTCATCCACCCTTTTGTCCTGTCTAGGTGGAGGTTAACCTTGAGTAGTGGTCAAGTCTTGTGAGCTTTTACCAGTCAGTCAGTTTTTTCTCTTTCACTCATTCAGTCATTCATTCATTCTTTCTTTGCTGATAGTGGAAATTATCGTCGAATTTTCATTTCCACGCTCAACAAAATGATGTCTTTTCAAAACAAAAAGAAGAATTTAAATCGGATTATCTCGCTGAATCCTTTTTAGGCAGGGACTCATTTTCTAATTGTCCCAAATAAGTGACTTTCTCCTGAGCCCATTTTAATTTTTGGAGAAACTCACTTGCAACAGTTTTCTCGACGTGTCGTATAGCGCTTTTAATTCCCGTCGTGCAGATCTGCTTAAAGAAAAGAAATTCACAAACAGAAATCAGTGCACTTGTTCAAAAACAAAAATAAAATGAAAATAACAGATAAAACTGAAAAACAAAAGTAAAAACAAAAGTAAATAAAAATACAGAAGCCCGGTCCTAGGACTTGTCCCAGAATATTCTTTTTCTAATGGGTGAAAACACACCAAATCTAAAACTTGGTGCCATGGTACAACCTTCCCCATCCATCAGAAACAAAAACAAAACAAAACAAAAAACAAAAAATCTGCTAATTTTATTCATTTAAACTCTGGCTGCAGGATTCTGTTCACCCCTGTTATCATGTTCCCCAAAATAATACTAATTCAGTTGTCTATATATCACTTCTCAACCCACTCAATAAACCAGACAGGATGATGGTAACAGTATTTCCTACTTAAAATTGTGTTTGATCCTAATGAGCTTCATTTCGTGTGTGTGTTAGGCTACGTTCACACTGCAGGTCTTAATGCTCAATTCCGATTTTTTGATCAAATCCGATTTTTTTGTCTGCTTGTTCACACTACAAATAAAATGCGACAGCAAACGCGTTCTAGTGTGAACGCTCAAAGCGGCCCGCATGCGCAAAAGAAGACGTCACACACAACGCGCTCTGTTTAGACCCAGAGCAAACAATATTGTTTGACTGATGGCCCTTAATATAAAGACTTCAGACTTTACGTTTCCCAATTTTTGCTTTAAGTTATTTTGTTATTTACATAATAATGTAGATAACCTAATAATTATCCTTATTGCAGTTTTAGAGGAGCGGTGCTTCAAAGGATAGTTGCAGATTTCTGTCAGAATCTGCAGATTATACAGTACAAATAAAATGTTCACGTTTCTCCAACGTGGTCTTCCCAACAGTTTCACTGACATCTACACTGGATGGCCAGGAAGCGTTCACGATGTCCTCTTGGGCGCTTCTCCGGCGCTGATAATTGGCGTCTGTCTTGTGTCAGTGACGTAAAAGACGGATTTAATGCGACATGACCGTTCACACAGCAGTCGCTTTCTAAAACATCGGACATGTATCGGATTCAGTACCACATACGAAAGTGACCCAGATCGGATTTGAAAATATCGGATTTGTGCCGTTCACACTGTCATACCATGATCGGATATGGGTCGCATAGGGTCAAAAAAATCGGATTTGATGCGCTTTCGCCTGCAGTGTGAACGTAGCCTTAGTGGGGTTAAGACATTTTCTATTTCTGTGTGTCCATTTATGTACCTTCCCCCTTTTTTCTGAAACAAAACTCCATTCACTCCAAATTTTGTTTCAGAAACATCTAAATGAGAATCTCTGTCATAGTCAGGCACAGCTAAACCTCAAATGCTTACAGGTTACCATCGGCAACCACGCTGTGTGTTATTAACCCCTTCTACAATTACCCTCTTTTGATGTGTAACACTTTATGTATGATTGTATTCTCTGGAGTGCATATCATGTGCATGTGTGGTGTTGTCTTTCATTTTTCTCTAACAGTACTCTTGCATACCTCAGTGCTTGTCTTCCTCCCCCTTTTGTGGTGGTCTGGACACTTTGTCAATCCTCCACTTCAAGGCAGTCGTTTGTCTCCCTGGATTCCTTAACCCAATTTGATTCCCCACACTAAAACAGCATTCATCTGTCCTCACCTGCTCCTTTCTCTCCATTCTCCTCTCCCACTTTGCAGTCCAATGGCAGTCAGTTCTCATCAGCTTTGTCCCATGTATGCTCCCACTGTCTCTTTCATTGCCATCTTGCTCCAAACACGGCGAGTGTCAAACTCAAATAATCTCCTCAAAGGTCCTTCACACACAGTGAAGTTGCAGCTTGCTGGAAACGCATCTCCATCCAATCAAGATGATGGATCTTCTCTTTCTGATGCCGTTTGCCCATAGTGCTGGTGGACCTCTCTGCTCAGGACTCTGGTATTGTCTCTTGGACTGCTGTCCACTGTTGATGTTCATGCTTGTGCTTCTGGAACTGCACTCTGTGTTTTCAGGGAGAGATTAGCTTCCTTGGAGCTTGCTTTTTCAGGATGAGGACGGTATCGAGAGGAGAAATATTTTGCTGCTATTATTTGCTGCTACTTTTATAATCATCATTACCATTTCATGATTGAGGGTGATGTTGCATTCAGATGCATTCAGATGTTCAAATATATTGGTTTTATATTAGTCTTTATTACAGGTCCAAGAAGAACCACTTTAAACTGTTGAGTTGAATCTATAACCCGAAATGCTGTTGAATTTATAATCTTAAATGTTTAGGCAGACTGCAGGGTGAAAGAGTAACTGTGCCAAAATGAGACAGGAAACACTTCTGCAAGGCATGCGTTTGCAGAAGTGAAACTGAAACCAGAGTTTAACTGCAAGTTAAGAGCAGGGTGTTATTATGCATGTATCGTTGATTAAGCCTTAAGTAGTTGTGTTAGATTGAAACAGTTGTTTTATACATTTTACATGTAAGTCAAGATCATTACAGACAGGATGGCCTGAGCCTGGTTGCTTAAGTTGAGGTCAACTAAGGTTCAGAGAGCAGATGCACACTCTGTGCACAGACAGACGAGACATACACACACACACAGACACAAATAGTGAGAGGTCATGACACGTACGCAGTACACAGCATGCACGCGCCCCCGCACGTGCACGCACATACATATTTGATAGACTCATGTAGGTAAGAGTTTATAACTGCAAAGTCGGAGTGTACGTGTTAGTTTGTTCCAGGAAGTACACTAGATGTCCCAGGAGGCGAGCGACAGCGAAGACGAGCTGGGGGAAGCACCTGCCGTCGAGGCGAAGATGATGTTCTATGTTAAAAGTCATTGTGGTTTTGGAGTGACGTATGCTTTGTTTGAGTCTGCCTGGTAACAGGAAGACTCCCAACCCTATAAGACCTTTGTTTGATGATTGTAAGTTCAGTTCGACACTGAAATCTGCACAGCGGTCGGACTCACACATGTGTTCATTAAAATGCCGTCCAATCACACCCGGCTGGATCTATGTTATTTTTAGATCCCTCTCTCAACATTTGAACCTTAACATTTGGGGACTCGTTCCGGTGAGAGAGAGGGAATTTTGGTGTAGATGGAGAGATCCAGGGTCCGTGGTGATTAGATGGGCAGATACGAGTCAGTGGTCTGAAGTGAGAGACAAGCCGGCTTAAACAAAGGTAAGGCACATACCTGTTGAATTTTCCAAAATGTGCTAGATTGGACATGTCAAATTAAAGTCTACTCACTGAAAATTACTGGTGAATGTCTGTTTTGAGTTTGCTGAAATTTTTATGAGGTTTACCGGTTGAAGTAATGATAATGAAGTATAAGTGACAGTACTGAGTAATGAGAATGAAAGAATGAAAAGAGAATTAAAGCAGTTGGACTGCTAAGTGAAGCTTAGAATGATAGGGAATTTGGTCATTTTGTGGGTTGGAGCCCAATTGGTTATGCAACCTTTAAGAAGTTTCTCGGAGGTGACGCTCCCTGCTGGATAGAGAAATTTATCCTTCACCTAGCGGCGACTAGGGATAGTTTCGGGCAACATCCGAGGAGAACTGGGGAATCTCCAAAACTGTTGAGGGTTGTCCTTAATCTTAATCCTGTTTGGGTTTAGATTGTTGTTTCAAATTACTCTAAATTATCTTAGGACGGGAGCGGGGCTCCTAGGACTGCATCAAGTTCAGGGGTGGGAACCCCCTCCCTTTTCCAGACGTGGGAAAGGGTCCTCCGGCGTGAGGGTATCCCAGGTGGCCACTGCCAATGACTTGGGACCATTGGTTTAAAATAGCCCCTGGTAGTTGACCAGGTTGTCATCGGGGATGGCATTGTGCAGTTTTTGGTCAGTAGAAACCCGGTTTCGGGCGTGTAACTTTAACTTAAAACTTCGGGGAAGCCTGGGATGTGAAATGCCCAAAAATAGAGCTTCAGGCAGAGTCTGAGTTGGTTCACGCTTTTAAATTCTGTTAGGGCACTAGCAATCGGGCCACCGTCGGGGACGGGACAATGGCTAAATTGGTCGCAAAAAACTCAGGGAGTTTTCCGCAGGGCGGTTATTATTAAATTTGTCGAAATTCGGTAGGTGTTTTAAAGGCCTAAAAATCTGTGCAGTTGTAAATATAAAGACGTCTTGTGTAATATAAAATATGAGATCTATGTGGGAGATCCGTCTCTGCACCACCAGTGCACTACCGGATGTGCACTGATGGTGTGTTCATGTAAATGAGCAGCGGTGACGCGCAGAGAGGGTGGTTTCAGTTTCGAGTGTACTGAGCTTTATAACTATTGTTTGAAAATATTGCTAAATGCCTGTGACTGAGATGCTGGTTTGTTCATTAGAAGAGTATAAATACAGTTTGAATATATTAGTGTGGATGTATAGTAATTGACTGAATGTTGATAGATGTATATATCTTGAGCCATAAAGGCTGGTGTGTTTTATTTTTAGTTATGTGTGTGTGGTGAGAAGCTGTGAGGATGATGAGAGGTTTCAGTTTTTTCTTTTCTTTTGACTTGCTCTTTCTGATTATGGAAGGCATGTCCAAGATACTCATATGAAAGTGTATTTTGAGTGATTTTAACCGTGTGAATGCTGTAAGTATTTGATTTGAGTGACTCTGCATGATTTGTCTGAGTGAGTGGAAAATGGAAGTTTGAGAGAAAAGGCAGTGTGCGTGAGACGATTTATGGCGTCTGAAAGAGGTTAGAACATTTAAAAGTGTGTATGAAATATATTTCTTTTGTGATGAAAAGTAGGATGTTTTAGAGTTTGAAAGTGCGTTTAATTCAAGAAATGCATGAGTGATGGTATGAGAGGTTGAGTTTCTTTTTCTCTCAGTTCAAAAACACATAAGTATATACACTTGGTTAATTGTTTGGATGTTTGAAAGAGCTCTATTTAAATGTGTGTGAGTGAAATGAAGGTGTATTGTTTTTAGATTAAGATTTAGTAGAATTAAAGAGGGTCTGTAGACTATAAATACAAAGAAAAAACAAAAGAGTTAGATTAGTTTGAAGAACAGGAAATATGGCTTTGTGTGCCGGGGCTGTGCGACAGGAAGTATGTGTGTGTGTGTGTCTGGAACAGGAACTTTGCATGCCCATATATGGGAACTGAGTGTGTAAAGAAAGAACACAGAGAGACAGATGAGTTACCTCTAGACACATAAAGCAAATGAAGCCTTTAAGAAAAGAAATGAATATAATACTAATTGTATGCTTTAGTGTGCCAATACAGGTGGACTCTCTCAACATTGGGTTGAGTGCAGCGGCAGAACAATAGATTAACAGAATTGGGAGAATAAGCCAGTCTTTGGCTCGAAATTGTGCAGTTTGATCTCTCACTTTGTCCTTGACCCTGAGAAGAAGTTCAAAGGACAAGTCAATCTCCTGATGAAGACCGACAGAACATCGTGGAATCGAATACAGCAGGCAAACGACAGTGCCACTGATCCATTAACACTGATGACGACTGACGACCAGCAGCAGCATGTAAGAGTAATGCAACATGTACTGTGAAAATACAGGCTGGACAGTTGAACAGTGGGATAAAGAATTGTGGAAGAGCACTGGACATTGAGTGTCATATTTGCCATGCTTGAAGTAATCTTGGAGGAGAAGACTGAAAAGCCGGACGGGAACTTAACTTCGAAGAAGAATACGGAAAGATCAAAACAGAGAAGAAACAGACTGTGTTTGCTGGAGCTTTGAAGCCCGAACAGGACATTGTGCAGAGAAGGACCAGTGAGAGATGAAGCTGGACGAGTTTGACTGCGAGAGTATAGGATATAATTGAATTGAAAATTGAAGCCTGAACTCATGAATTGTTTAGGGATGTCCACCACAGCATAACAAAGAGGTAAACATTAGAAAAGGTAAGAATAATGAAAGAAAATAATTGTCATTACCTTAATGAATAGAAAACACACATACAAATTGTTACATGTGAAATTATTTTGAAATGAATCAGAAGTGAGATAGTTTGAATCTAAAGCTCAGTGAAAAGATGCATAAGTTAAATATGAATATATAGGATGCAATGAAGATGCAGCTTACACTTAATTAAGATGATCACCTGGCATGCAACGAAGAACACAAGCTTACACTCAATTAACATGAAAATGTAACGAGTAAAACGCTTACATTCATATTCATGACATAAACATGACATAATTGGTATTTGTGACAGGAGAAAGAGAAAAGTGGGTCGTTTAACCACTCGTGATAATAATGAAAATGTCTTAGGTTGTTATTTTTAGGAGCAAAGCAGACCCGGACCAACTCTCCAGATCCAGCAGTTGGAAGAAAATTATAGGTTAACACCAATGGATATGTTAAGGCAAGTTTCTGGTTGAATTGTTCACAGGATGATGTGTCCAGGAACCTGAAAAGCAAGCCCTAACTCCTGGCTGAAGACCAGTAGGGCGGTTATTCTAGGTGGGAAATTAAAGTTTGGGTTAGTAATTCGGGAAAAAAAAAAGAAAACTGACTGCTTAATTGGAGAATTGGGAAGGAGTTTGAAAGACTGCGAAGCCATAGATGCATAAATAACACACACAAACAGAAAATGCATTAACTTTACAAAGACAAGCTCATGAAGTTTAATGCATAGAGACATTGAATAAACCTGGCTAAGAACATAAGCATATGCAATGAAGATCTGCTTGCTGCTTGTATGAGTGAGAGAATGGTGTGAATGTTTAATAAAATAGACTTAAAGCAGTTTTAAAAGGGTGCCTTAGGAGTGCTTTTGCACTGATTGATAAAAGTAAGTGATTAGTATAGAAAGTAAATTAAAATAATTCAATAATGTGATAAGGTTTAAACATGTATTTCTCTTGTCAAGTCGGCTGTGGAGCTGTGAGTCACTATGCAAATTAGCTGGAGTGAGTGAGCGACAAAGACACTTCCTGTGTGTCTGTGTCTCGGAGGCTTTCAGTTCAAGAGAGAGAGCGGTGGCTGTTGGCAAAATATATAATGGTAAAGTATCAGGATATTTGATTACGGTGGTCAGGTCTGTTCAGAGGGGCAGATTTGGACAGGAAATTTATAATGTAGTGATGACGCGTTGTTGAAATCGGTTTATATTTTATGCTGAATGGAAACATGGCAGAGTGAGGAAGGGTGACATTGTGCAAACGGTCTTTGATCTTTTGACGAGGTTTTCGGTGTGTTGAACGGGTGAAATTTAAGATTGTTTCAGGTTTTTGAGGCTGTTGTTTTTATTTCGAGAGAGAGTGGTTTGATTAGACCTGGATATGTCTGAGAGGGGCCCAGAAAATTTTTTGTAGTAGTGCACTCAGAAAAACCTGTCAGGTGATTTTGTTTTGTACTTTGATGAGCTAATGATCAGCTCTCTTTTTTCATTTTTGTTTTAAGCAGGCCTGGAAGAGAGTGAACTGACGGCGCTGACAAAATTATCAAGTACGAAAATCAAAATAATTGGCTGAGAGGGAGACCTGATTGATTGGCGGCGAGTCTCTGTTTAAAAAAGGATTGCAGCGATTCAATCCAGTCAAAAGTATAGAGAACTATTTTCCTAAAAAGGAAAACGAAATAAAACAAATGATTGAGCTCATTTTGCTGATGTGGAGCATCTGATGACGTGCGCGGAAAGCTGCAGATCAGCAAAAAACATCATGTGTGAATGCGTGTGAGTGAATGCGAATGATTGGACCAAGGGGGGAAATAAATAAAAGGAGGAGTGGAAGACTTAATTCTGGGGATGCTGATTTTGGGATATTGATGTTTGCTTTGAGAAGATTTCTTTTTTACTGGGGTTGGATTATATTATTATATTATAAAATGCTAAATGCTAAAAGGGAAACATTTTTTGAAATTCAAGTTACCATTAACTGGGGTAACTCATGATTAATAACTGTTCTGTTTAAGTTTATTTTTTGTTATGACATAGACGGGATTAAAAAGGAAAAGTTGAGTATGAAATGTAAACTACAGGTTTTGTTTCCAGGAAATTCCAAGGATCCAGAGTTCGATGGAGCAATGAGTTTGAGAAGATTTGACATGATGATTAAATTGATTTTATTCCTTAAATACAGGTTTACAGGGCCAGAGCAAAATACCGGAGAGGAAGAGGGCTGAAGTGTTTGGAGAAATGATATGACTAACCTTTTTTCCCTTTTAATTTCCTAAGCTTGGGTGAAGCATTTTGAGTTTTTTGCCACATGAGATGTGTCAAAAAAGAGAGGGATTTAAGATTTAAATTGTTTAATTTGAAATGGGTTTTAGTATGATTTTATAACTATTGGGGTTTTTTTGATAACTTAGATATAGTAAAACTGAGGCAGAAAATGTTATTTTTTAAAGAAAGGATTAAAATGAACTGAATTCGGGTTAGAAGATAAAATGCGGTGTTCATAAGAAGTTGTACACCAAACTTAAAGGGAAACTGTGGGAATAAAGGATATGCTTTGGGGAAGATTAGTGAAGACTTTATGAGTAGAAAATGTGTGATTTCTTTTGATTTTTAGGATAAGTTGTTATAATGTAGGCTTTAGAAACAGATAGTAAACAGATTTATTTCTAGGGTAGAGGAGAGAGCTTTTTACAAGGATGTTAAAAGTGTTACTGACCCAAATGAATAGTATTGCCAAGGGCCTGAAATTCCTTTAGCTTGTAACTGAATTTGAGTTGGCCCTGTAACAAGTGACAGAAAAGAGGAACTGAATAGGAGTTAGCTTGTAACTAAATGGGGTGACATGTAAAATATTGAGATAACACATGCAGCTCTAAATTAGTCCTCTTATATAAAATGCAGTTACAGAATAACAAATGCTTGTTGAAGTGACCAAGTTTTTGCTTAAAACAGAAGCAAGGGGAGAAAGCTTATATATTTTGGTTAAGTCTGATAAAGTATAAATTAGAATGAATCATTACATTAAGAGCAGCAAAATGAAATAAAATGATATATTAAAACAGGTTAAACACAGGAAATGTGAGTTCTAAAATACAGGTGGAGTTCAGCTTTTAGCTATGAGGAAATTTATTTAGGAGCTATTGATAATGTGCTTACACTTAGTGATTGAAGTGGTTGTTTTTTAGTAGAATAAGCTGTTATAATGATTTTCTATACATTTTCTTGTGATAGGTGACTTTAGATGAGAGGTAGGCACTTGCAGCAGCAGCGACAGTTTTGTGCAGAGGAGCAACAGGAAGCACATGCAGAGACGTGCTTCCTTTGATCCTCTTAAAGGCAGTGCTTTTAAGAGTTTTACAAATGCTGAGTACGGTTGAATGAGATATAAAAATAAAAGTCAAAAACCAAATACAAAATTAGGTTCATGTTTTGAGTAATATTAGGTTGAATCAGGTTTGAATAAAGAGACCACTTGAGGAATAGAGTAAGTTAGAGCCGTAGGAGGAGAAGGTGTTTTCTATCCTTTGCAGGGGACGAGATTTCCACGAGAGAGGGACCAAGGAAGAACCTAACTTTACCCATGGAGTGTTCTTAGGGGGAGCTGGTATTTCTAGAGAGGGTCAGAGTAATGTTATAAGTGTGTGGTGACCCTTTTTAAGGGTCACCAAGAGAGGGAGTATCGAGAGGAGAAATATTTTGCTGCTATTATTTGCTGCTACTTTTATAATCATCATTACCATTTCATGATTGAGGGTGATGTTGCATTCAGATGCATTCAGATGTTCAAATATATTGGTTTTATATTAGTCTTTATTACAGGTCCAAGAAGAACCACTTTAAACTGTTGAGTTGAATCTATAACCCGAAATGCTGTTGAATTTATAATCTTAAATGTTTAGGCAGACTGCAGGGTGAAAGAGTAACTGTGCCAAAATGAGACAGGAAACACTTCTGCAAGGCATGCGTTTGCAGAAGTGAAACTGAAACCAGAGTTTAACTGCAAGTTAAGAGCAGGGTGTTATTATGCATGTATCGTTGATTAAGCCTTAAGTAGTTGTGTTAGATTGAAACAGTTGTTTTATACATTTTACATGTAAGTCAAGATCATTACAGACAGGATGGCCTGAGCCTGGTTGCTTAAGTTGAGGTCAACTAAGGTTCAGAGAGCAGATGCACACTCTGTGCACAGACAGACGAGACATACACACACACACAGACACAAATAGTGAGAGGTCATGACACGTACGCAGTACACAGCATGCACGCGCCCCCGCACGTGCACGCACACACATATTTGATAGACTCATGTAGGTAAGAGTTTATAACTGCAAAGTCGGAGTGTACGTGTTAGTTTGTTCCAGGAAGTACACTAGATGTCCCAGGAGGCGAGCGACAGCGAAGACGAGCTGGGGGAAGCACCTGCCGTCGAGGCGAAGATGATGTTCTATGTTAAAAGTCATTGTGGTTTTGGAGTGACGTATGCTTTGTTTGAGTCTGCCTGGTAACAGGAAGACTCCCAACCCTATAAGACCTTTGTTTGATGATTGTAAGTTCAGTTCGACACTGAAATCTGCACAGCGGTCGGACTCACACATGTGTTCATTAAAATGCCGTCCAATCACACCCGGCTGGATCTGTGTTATTTTTAGATCCCTCTCTCAACATTTTTGAACCTTAACAACGGGAAGCTGCAAAACAATTCAGCCAAAAATTCTGGCTAGGTGTTTCTTTTTTTCTTTTTCTTTTTTTAAAATTTCTAATGATCTTAACCTATAATTTTCTTCCGACTGCTGCCCGTGGAGAATTGATCCAGGTCCGTTCCCCACCTGTAATCGACAGACTGAGAGACTTTCATTATTCACTGTGACTGCATATGTTTTCATCACTCCTAAAGCAACACATCTCCACTTATTTTGTTTTGAACTCTATTGACTTTAAACCCCAACAATGAAATTTTATTTGTTCTTAACCGCAAACACAAAAAACTTCTTGATGTTATTGTTAATTATTTTCATCCACAACACTCCAAATGATGTTTTCTTTTGTGTCCAACAGGGGAAGAAGATGACCTGTAGTGTCACTGGTTTCCCCAGTTGGAGACAATTTCCCACTCACACTTACACACTTTTTATTTTCTTTATTTTTATTTTTTATTTATTTATTTATTTATTTATTTTTTACACCCACACATTAACCTGTAAACTCACTCCTCCAAGCTCATTTTTCTTTCACCCCAACAGCTCTCATACAGTCAGCAAACAAATTCTCCATCCATCCTTGAGTACTTGGTCACCTTTAAATGTCACTATTAATTTTATCAATTTATTTATCATTAACTTAACACTAATCCACTGTTTAGTTTTTCTTTAGTTACTTTAGTTCATTTTCTCCTATTTGATCACTTTGATTTCTTAATTATTATTATTTCACAGGAAATCAACTAATGTACTTTTTCTCCCTCTTTTGTCATCAAGGAATTCACACACACTCACAGGCTGGTCACTCGCCCCCACCTTTCTTTCTCTCTCTCACACACACACATTTTACTCCTCCTTTGTTCCACCTGTGAACCTGCCCCTCGAGGCTGGCTCACACACACCTCATGCTTCTCGCAGTCCCATTCAAACTTTCTGCGAGACACCTCCGCTGATTCAGGACAACGCCCTGATCAGCACAAAGAGCGGGTGCCGTCCGCTCTTGTACGCCTCAACCTACCTAGGACAATTAGGCTCATGATCTTCAGATCGCGCCACATTTGCCTCACGAATTATTCAAACTGCATCACGGACTGGATACCGCAGTTTCTCTTCCCCATAAAAAATAAAACCAAATTAAACCCCCCAATTGACTTCACAGTTTGCAACAACTCGTGACACGGCCTCCTGCCGCGATTTCTGCACACCACAAACACACTCTTTTAGACCCGAATTCTTTTTGTTACTTTAATTAACTCCCGTAATTCAGACGAGACACAGAACTGCGCTTTCAAACACACTACACAGCCCTCCTTCCGCATCAGGCACTGGTTCAACTCAGCTTGGAATCTAACCGGTGAAAGCAACCGATCCTGGTTTTATGCATACTTCAGACTGTGACAGGGACCTCTCCCCGACTTAGTTATTTAAGGAGCCACGAATCCCCAGGTCACCACCCTGGATCTCCTGCCCTCACAGGTCCTAGCCCCGCGTCCGAGACTAGGTAGGGTAACCAAACCCGTGACACACACGGCCCTCACCGGTGACGAGGCCTTTCAGCCCCGCTTTCTAACTAATAGTAACACACGTTTCCTGCTTTAACGCACGGGGACGGATCACAACACCGCCACTTTTTTCCTAATAACTAAGACGGATCACACACTGCCACGGATGAAACACCGATTCTATTAATTACTAACTAAGACGGATCACACACCGTTTCTTTAACATACTGAGTGAATTTAAACTGAGACACGCTGAACTTAGCGAACAGATAATTTAGGCTTTAAAAAATATGCACAATATGCATAATAAACAGGTGGTGCTTACCTTTTAATCATGAGCTAGCTCTCTGTTCGCCTCGTTTCACAATCTCAGCTCTGCCAATTCATCCTCTCTGGGCCTCGAGCGAATCCCGGGTTTCGGCACCAAAACTGTTAAGAAATCAGTTTTACCCCGGTTCTTTTATTCGTCGAGGGATCCAGAGATGGCACCGGAACTCAGTAGTTATTTTCACAAAACCTTTATTCATCTTTATTCATCTTCATTTAAGCATGCACTTCTAGAAGGGAAGACGAGGCCGGTGTCCCTCTGAAACAATCTTCACCCCTTTGTTAGTCACAGCCAGCTTTATAGAGGTGGCCGCATCATAAAACCCCCATAGTGTGCTCCAAACTCTGTCTCTGTGTGTATGCACGAGCACATGAGTGCCTGTGTGTGCGCATACCCGCGTGTCTATGTGAGTGCACGTGAGTGAGTGTGCATGTGGATGTGTGAGTGTAGCAGTTAAAACACTGTGGGTGTGTGTCTCTTCCTAGGGGCCATAAAAA
>CAKLIZ010004524.1:0-13437 GCA_922035795.1 Oreochromis mossambicus | reverse complement strand
TCTCTGCAGCTTCTCTCCTCCTGCTACCCCCCCAAAAACCCATCTCCTTAGAGACTGTGTCAGCTCCTAAAGGTCTGTTAAACCCAGAACTGCATTCAAAGCACCATCCACTGGATTTTAACAGACAAGTTGCAATATCGGAAGGTGTGTGCAACACGGGTACCACGAAGGCTGACAGAAGACCATGGCAATGAGTTGATTCTTCCCGTGAATTTCTTCGCCGCTATGCAAATGAACAGGACATCTTCTTGGACTCGATTGTCATTGGTGACAAAACCAGGGGGCACCCACCCTATAGCCTGGACTTGGCACCGAGTGACTACCACCTGCTCCCCAAATTCCCCAAGAACATTTGCCCGAAAGGCGATTCTGCTCTGATGAAGGGGTGAAAGCTGAGGTTTAAAGCTTCATGAAGGACATGACAGCGAGCTGGTATAACATGGGCATTCTAAAACTGCCACAGCGCCTACAAAAATGCATCACCACCATGGTGATTATATAGAAAAATAAATAATTCTTCAACCTAGAGCTGGGCGATATAAGATTTTTTCATATCACGATATGTTTTTTTCATTTCAGGCGATAACGATATATATCACGATATAAGCCAAATAACTATATTTGTAAGATTTAAATGTGCCGTTGCTCACAAGTAAAATGTGAAATAATCAGCAGCTTGTTTTAATTAAAATATTTATTTCCCATAATAAGTTCAACAGGGTAGATGTACTTAAGGAACATGAGACTTCAGTTTCAGATAAATAAAGGCAAATTTTGCAAACTACACAAAGGGCAGCCGCTAAAGCGTTTAAGTTTCAAAATAGAACAAACAAAACAGACTAAATTGTCAATTCCACTTAGAAACAAAATATTAATTCTAAAAATAAATCTTAGGTCGTTTTACAGAAGAACAGACAAAATTGACTAACTTTTGTCAATATCAAATAAACTGAGAACTAAAAGGAAATTCTCAATCTCTCCTTGTTGTATAGCTTAGCTTTTCAAACAGTTTTAACAGTTACTTTAGTCTGACCAAAGCCGAATGACGAATTAGCGCTTTCAGTCAGAGACTGAGCATGCACCGCTTTATTGTATTTCCAGACTTGCTTTCGGCACAATTTACAGTGCGCGCTACTCTGTTTTTTGTCAGACTTGAAATAGCCGAAATACCTTCACACTACGGAACTTCTGTGGCCCTTCCGTTTGACAATCTCTCCGGCATTGGAACCATCATCTGTTTTTTCTTCGGTAACCTTCGCTCACGCTCTCGGTTGATTTTTCTCTCGTCGGCACACTCATTTCCTTCATTACCCGGGCGGCCCGGCTGCAGCCAGGTGCTCTTGTGGGGCTGCTTCCCAAACAAATACACATGTACGGCTTGGCACTTGTGCTGTACGTAACAAGTCACGTGACGTGACGCTGCGGCTGTGATTGGTTCAGCTCTGCGCTACTTAATTTGGATTGGCTGTTCTTTTTTTTTTTTTTAAGAGGACAAGAGAGATGAGGCCTATCGCAATAGTTTAATTTTTCTATCGAGAAAAAGTTATTTCGCAATATATATCGTTATCGTTCTATCGCCCAGCTCTACTTCAACCCTTCTAATTATGTAAATATTCTGGAAGATAAATGGTTGTTTGTATTTCTAAAACAATAGGAGACCTTACTTTTGGGATTGCCCTCGTAATAATACAATTAATAATACAATATTAATGTTACAATTCATTAATATATTTAACATATTGGTCGCTTTACACAGCATATTATTAAATAATTACTTTAAACTTACCTCTGTTAGAGCGTATTGAAATAGTCCTTGTAGTCACAAGCACAGCCAGAAGTAAAGCAAAACTTAGGATTCCAATGAACCATCCAGCCAATCCAGCAATAACTTGTCCACATGTTCCTGAAAGACATCACAAAAACCTTGTGTGATGCAGAGAATGTATTTAAATCATATAATTAATTGAATAAACCTCAAAAGAAACGCTCCTAAAAGCTTTGAAACTTTAAATCTAATGAACACAACCAAACACTGAGGAGATTCTCATCTGACAAATTGATCTTTTGATCAATCTGTCTCATACACACTAATATTTTGTGAACCTGCCTTTAGCTTTGACTTAGCACTGAAACACAGCATATTTTCAATGAGCTTATGCAATGTCACGGCATGTACAGTATGTGAGGTAAATCCCCTGTTGAGTTTGTAAGTTTGCTCAGAAATAAACATTGTCTAAACTTTATGGTTGTTTCATTTTATTGACCCCCTGCAACACATGACTTACTACATGGTGGAGAAATCTTTGCTAGCAAGCACAATAATAAGACATTTCTCATAGTTTGTCGTCACGTTTGCACACATCTCAGGAGGTATTTTGGCCCGCTCCTTTTTACAAAAACTCTAAATCCTTCAGGTTTCTTCACTTTCACGTAGCATCTCCATGCTTGAGCTCCCTCCTCAGATTATCTAAAGAATTGATGTCTGAAGACTGGCCAGGTCACTCCACAATCTTAATTTTCCTTTTCTTTAGCTATTCTTTTGTTGTCTTGGTGATACGTTTTGGGACATTGTTATGGGCTCAAAATGTGGTCATAAATATTTTGTACTTGTAAATCAGGATTTGTATGTGTAAAAAGAATTTGTGTGTGTGTAAAAAGATTTGTGTGTGGACTTAGCCAAAAAAACACCTGCAAGTTACAAGTACGAATTTTGACCCTATTTTTCTTCCTTTCATCTGATTGGCCAATGTCATGTCAATCACAAATTTAACTATCCAATCAGAGAACAGATGGGTTTGGCTGTTGGAGGGGCTTTTTTGAACTGCAGGTCCTTGAAGGGTAATACAGTTTGAAGCTGGAGGATCTCTATATAAATATCCGATAGCAGCTAGGTCCGCTAACTTTCAGCAGCTGTTGAAAGGATAAAGTTGTGGTATGTCAGTGGTTAGAAATACCATTATTACTTTAGGATTAGTTTAACACAAAGTCAGGGCTGACCTGGGAGCATTGCTATGAGTCACAGTGCGCAGCATAAAAGTCCTTTCACATCAGACGCAGCATGTGCTGCTAATGCTAACTAAAAGCAAAGGATCCAGAATTTGTTCCTCTGGCTGCTGAGCTCTGTGGGTTTTTGCAGCAGCTCTACCTGTACTAGATGCACCTGCTCCTTGTCGTTTCTATTTATGTCCTCTACAAGAGTTTCTGTTTTTTTTGCTAGTTCTTCAAATGTTCAATAAAAACATGTATGCTAATTCATAACGAAGAAAGCTTTGTAGTGAAGACTGTCATTTCCAAAACACTGCCCCCCCCCCCGCGGTCCGCAGCGCCCTTGAAAAGGCTGTGGAAGTCCCTGTATTAAGCACGTAGACCTGTGACACAAAAATCACCAAACTCGGACGACCACAGACTGTTTTCCTTCGAGGTGATGAAGGAAAACGCTGGGTTGGCATGTAAAAGGGCATTTATTCCCTTCAAGGACCTGCAGTTCAAAAAAGTGCCCCTCCGACAGCAAAACCCATCTGTTCTCTGATTGGATTGTTACATTTGTGATTGACATGACATTGACCAATCAGATGAAAGGAAGAAAAATAGGGTCAAAATTTGTACTTGTAACTTGCAGGTGTTTTTTTGGCTAAGTCCACACACAAATCTTTTTTTACACACACACAAATTCTTTTTACACATACAAAACTGATTTACAAGTACAAAATATTTATGACCACATTTTGAGCCCATACATTGTCATCCATCTACTACTCATCTTCGATGTTCTTGCTGAAGAAGAGAGGTTTGGGGTACCTGGTCCCCTCTACTGGCCCCTTGGTGAAGTCATCCTGTACCCTTTGCAAAAAAAAAAAAGAAAAAAAAGAAAAAGCAGCCCCAAGGATATGTTTGTGTTTGACTGTGGGGATGGTGTTCTATCGGTCATACTCAGCATTTCTCTTCCTCCAAACACGGCAGAAAAGCTAGATTTTCGTTTTATCACAGCACTTTCGCCCAAGCCTTCTCTGACTCACTTATATTTTCAGTGGCAAACTTAAGACAGTCCTGTAGTTGCAAGATTTCAGTCCATTGCAGTCTAGTGTGTTACCAGTGGTGTTGTTGGTGACTGTGGTTCCAGCTACCTTCAGATCATTAACAAGCTCCTCCTGTTTAGTTTCATCCCTTTACTGTGATCATCTACGCCCATGATAGGACTGGACCATATCATACTGTTCATGGTAATACCGGTATAATGTTGGGCAATGATAAGAAAATGAAATATCGCGATAGAATATGGGTAAAATGCACGTGTTTTCATACGCACATGGCGGAAAAAGCATGGTGGCGACGGAGAATGAGAAGGGCGAACGCGGCTCGTTGAATGAAACAGATGAACCAGAATTGGTTTGTAAAAATGCTGCAACTTCAGTGGTGTGGAACTGGTTTAGCTTTCGTCCGTCAGATACACAACAAAGCACTATTTTTGGTAGAGCATGCTAGCGGCAGCGTCATTATTATCGTTATTACCGAAACGATTTGATGTGGTACACGGCGCTCAAAAATCTGTCAAAAAATTTTTTAGTACGACTTTGCTAAGCTACGAACCCGCACTGCTTGGTGGAGCTTGATGGAGCATTACAGCTATCGTAGGCAGAAGCCTCGTGGAGTGATACATGCTGTGCTTCAACATAATATTACCGTACTGTGTGTGTATAACCTCTTTTTAAGTTTTGTGGATATTATACATGGTTACGCTGAGGATATGTCGGCCAGTTTCCACTGGAAATGCCTTTTTGTTCAACTGTCAGCAAGGAATTTGCATTTGCACTGTTAAATTTTTATTGCCACCTTGTGCCTGTCTACACTGGTATCTTTTGATAGCTCTTGAGTCATGTTTATGGTGATGGAGAGATCAGAATGGAAGAAACCGATTCTCTGGACAGGTGTGCTTTATACACATAATGAGTCAAGATCAGGAGTATCTGTGATTGACTGATGTAATCTGTGTCTCAAATGGCCATAGAGCTGGTCTGGAGGAACAAGAATTCTGGTTGGTATTCAAATGACATTCAAAATCAATTCATGACTTTCATGTAATGATGTACGAACCAAAAATAAAATTCACATAGATTCCACTGAATGTCGTAGCAAATATGGAGGAAAAGCACAGCTTTAAAAGTTTTAGTTGAATTAGTTTTTAACAACTCACTTACAACTACGACACCGCAGTTGTAAGTTTCTTGTTCGCGTGTCCGCCATCTTGGCTCAGTGTTTATTGTGATTGCTTTGCAAGGGCCAGTAGTAGCAGAGTTGGACTGGTTTATGCCCCAGTGTCTAAATAAATGGCGCGGCGGTCTGAGACACAAATTGAATGCCTGTGTCCGACTGGTCTCTCTACAGTGCACCCCAATCAATCACAAGATCACACAAGGCAGTCCAGGGTGTAGGGAGGCCCCTGCACTGGTTAAGGTTTGACAAACAAGTCACCTCCTTCACCTCCTCAGCTCAGGCCTGAAAACCTGTTTGGCTATTCTGCTCTTGATTTCACTCTTTATTAGCTCAGATTAGTTCTCCACACTCTGGACTCTGGTCAGTTCAACTGCATTTTCCCCAATGCTCTGCAAAGCCACCAAGCCACCCGTTCTTCGCACATTCAGTCCCACCCTTCCTGCTCTGGCTCTGCTCAAATCTCATCCTCAGCTTAACAGTAATTATTCATCTTTTATTTAACTACAGTCCCATATATGTTCATTTATCAATCTCATATAGACAGCTCTGGCTCACATTATAGCAGCCTTCAATGTCTGTAAACAATCATGTTGCTAGGCAACCGAGCATGCCGCATTAACCCTCTCAGGCTCAAATTAAGTTTTAGTTGCTAATGCACAACCAAGTCCTGCAGTGGTACTTCTGAGTAAAAAAAACCCTCATAAAATATGTATGTGGGGTAATCAGGTTGTTAGTGTTTTAACTGTTGCAAATCTGCAACGCCTGCCTTGAGAGGGTTAATAGTTTTACATTAATTTCTATGGGGTAACAATAGCGTCCTCGGCAGTTCTAGGTAAAAGCGGTCATGTGTGTGTTTTTCCTTTTTAATCCCACACAGCGAATAATTCAATATTTGAGGAATAAGCACATTAAGGTTTTAATTTAACAGAGTCACACAATATTTAAAATTCCAAAAGGGTCAAATCAGCCCTTATCAATTCTGATGTTAAAAAAGACATCAAATAAATATTTGCTGTGGTTCAGTGAAAGTTCTCCCAAGTAGACAAACCTACAAGTTACATAGAAAGTAGCTTCTTCCAAGCATTCCGTCAGAAACAACAATTACAGGTATTTGTTCTACAAAATGCCAAAAAACAAATCTTACCACAGAAAGCGACGGAGAGCTTCTCCTCAGTCTTATGGCCGATCACCTTCTGTGTGGCTACACAGAGGAAGACGTTGCTGTTTGTCTTGGTCACCGTGGTGAGGAGGGTGATGTTATAGCCCTCTCCTGTGTGTGACACCTGTGGCTCCTCAGCAGGAAGGATGTTTCCATCCCCATCCCTCCACTCTACTTTAGGCTTTGGAAAAGCACCTCTGACCTCACACTTCAGCACCGCCTCGTCCTTGGTGATTTTCAGGACATGAACAATTGGCTTCGGAGCAGCTCCTGTGAACACAGTGTGGCTGTGTCAATCACTTGATCAGTCTTTTCACCTCCTTTACTGTCTCAGAAAGAATAAAGAATCAGCACCTGCTTAACACCACAGTACTACAACGCTGAATACTGCAAAGAAATGTTTGCATTTGTTAAGCTAAATTACAATGTGAATAACAAATTAATGTGTCACTGCTTTCAATTACTTTTAATATAAAAAAAATTCAGAAAATCTTCAGCTTGTTTTGATAGAAAGGGTTGAGACAATAGATGTAGTTTCATTTTTAGGTTTTTGGGGGGTTGATTGCAGTAAAATATCCAGTAAAACATGTAATGGCACAAGCCGCTGCAGTATTCTCCTGAATGATAGGTGTGAACACTCAGACAATATCACCACATAAGCGCTGATATCGGAGGAGAAATCGTCAAAATCAGAAGCCAAGACTTTGTCGAGGGTGTTGTGCAAAGTTTTTTCCACAAACTCAAGTTTTCAAACTGTTCCAACGACTCCATCTATGTTTCCTTATATCTCTGAGCTTCTGTGCTGGAACATCATTAAAATGGCAGGAAAAATCGTACACTCGTGTGATGGTTCACTGCAGCGGCTGTGGCACAACTTATTAAGTTGGAAAATCATGAGGTGCATGACCAGCTGATGCACCACAAAGATTGTGTTGTGTGACACATGATGTGATGTGAAAATCAGTGCACAACACAACTGACACGTCGTATAACCAGCATAACTTAGCTACACAGCATGTACCTGACACCAGTACCTGCACTGCCATCTTCAAATCCACATCACAGTTATACTAATTCTCAGGTTTATAATATATTTGCTGCTCTCAGGTGTTTATAGTGCAGGAGAGTCACATGTGTGTCAGCTTAAACATGACGTGCAAATGCAGCAACAGAACGATGATATACTATGTTTGTGCATCACAACACTTTCAGCAACAGCCTGTTCACATTTTTAAAAAAGGTCGGGTGCTGTGTCAGTCTTCAAGGCGACAACAATAAACAGTGATACTGAAGTCAGGGTCAGGACAGATTTCTCCTTATCTGTCATTACTGACAGAACCACAGATTTCAGTGATATCTTTAAAAAATGTTTATGGCAAGTTCAAACATGTTTGATAGATGCTGAGGCTAACAGATGTGTAGCTACACAGCTTACAGATGTAGACAACAGCATCATTACTCACCTGGAATGTCACAGAGTCTGTCTCTCATCACAGGCTCTGCAAGACAAATAACAGGCACATGACTATGGGCTCAAATTGTGGTCATAAATATCTTGTACTTGTAAATTGTTAAGGTTCAAAAATATATTGAGAGAGGGAATCTAAAAATAACACAGATCCAGCCTGGTGTACTTAGACGGCATTTTAATGACACATGTGTGAGTTCAACAACCCAATCAGTATTGAACTGTCTTTCTCATATTCAGACAACTGTTTTATGGGGTTAAGATAGTACAGCCCCCTTTTCTGTTACTAGGCAGAAATACGTCACACCAAAACCACAATGACTTTTAACATAGAACATCATCTTCGTGTCGACGGCTGATGCTTCCTGTCTCCATCCTCGCTGTCGCTCCATGAGCGCCTCCTTATCTCCCCGATCAGGTGGACTTCCTGTAACAGACTACCACGTACGCCTCGACTTTGCAGTCATAGCAAAACGTATTTCAACTCTTGCCTACTAAATGAGTCTCTCTAATTTGTGTGTGCGTGCACGTGCAGGGGCGCGTGCATGCTGTGTACTGCGTACGTGTCATGACCTCTCACTATTTGTCTGTCTGTACGTGCAGAGTTTGCATCTGCTTCCTGAACCTTAGTTGACCTCAACTTAAGCAACCAACCAGGCTAAGGCCATCCTGTGTATAATGATCTTGACTTATATGTAAAATATATAACAACTGTTTCAGTCTACCACAACTACTTAAGGCTTAATCCGCAATACATGCATAATAAACACCCTGCTCTTAACTTGCACTCACTCTGCTTTCGGTTTCACTTCTGCAAAAGCATGTAACTTCCTGTCCCTGCAGTCAGCTTCTCCCCCACTGAAGACTTCAGTGTAAGAATATAAAAACATTCGAAAACCTTTAAATTATAGATTCAACTCAACAATTTACAGTGGTTACAACAACCTGTAATAAACATGTTAATATTTGATTATGATAACCCCTGTAATACAAATTATAACATAATGCCAGCAACTTCAATAAATGCTTGGATGAAATGATAATTAATGCAATGATAAAGATGATGGTTATGAACAGTAACCCTAAAATAATTCCTATAATTCTACAAAATCAAATGTGTATTTGTGAACTGAGTTTTGTAACCTTGTGAGCTAAAATATGTGAACATTTTATGTTTGTGCATCTACAGATGAGAATTTTTGTGTGTGTAAAAAAGATTTGTGTTTGTAAAAAATATTTACACGAGTTACACATTTTTTGTTAAGGTCTGGTTACAGATACAAAGCAAAATACGACGTGTAAAACTCTGTGCTCTGGTTTCCTGGCTGTGTGTGACTCTCAACTTACAAGTACAAATTTTGACCTGATTTTTCTTGTTTTCACCTGATTGAAATACAAATACACATTTGATTTACAATTACAAAATATTTATGTCATGTGCCTATTGTTGTCTTGCAGAGCCAGTGATCAGAGATCGCTTTGGAGATATTCCTGGTGAGTAATGATTTCAATTCAATTCAATTCAATTTTAATTATATAGTTATATAATTATATAGCGCCAAATCACAACAACAGTCGCTTCAAGCCACTTTATATTGTAAGGTAGACCCTACAATAATATATACAGAGAAAAACCCGACAATCATCATCCAATCAGAGAACAGATGGGTTTGGCTGTTGGAGGGGTGATTTATGGAGCGTTAGGTCTTGGAAGAATAAACGCCCTTTTACATGCCAGCCCAGCGTTTTCCTTCATCACCATGAAGGAAAACAGTCTGTGTGTGTCCGAGTTTGGTGATTTTTGTGTGACAGGTTTACGTGCTTAATACAGGGACATCCAGAGCCTTTTCAACAGTGCTGCGTAGGGCTGTGCGATATGACCAAAATCTCATATCCCGATATAAGCCATCTATCGTCCCGATAACGATATAAATCACAAAAATTTAACATTTTCTGTAAATTCTGTGAATCTCGGGCAGCTGAAGTGTTTCAGATTCAGACTTTTCAAAATAAACTGAATCACGTGAAAGAGCAGATTAATTATGGATGAGAAGTAAAAAAGAACCGCCAGGTGCTAAAAAATAAACCTTAGACTCAAATGTTAGAACAAGCTTTTCCCCGCAGCACGCTGTGTAATAAATACTCAAAGAAAACGGCGGCCGTTCCAACTTATGTCTAAAAAGTTATAGTTTCATGCATCGGTTAAAACACTCAACTCTAGCTACATGACGTGCAGCTGGAAACACTTCCCGCAAGACGAGCTGCCTGAGATTCACAGAATTTACAGAAAATGTTACATTTTTGTGATTTATATCGTTATCGGACGATAGATGTCTTATATCGGGTAGAGCTGGGCGATATAAGATTTTTTCATATCACGATATGTTTTTTTCATTTCAGGCGATAACGATATATATCACGATATAAGCCAAATAACTATATTTGTAAGATTTAAATGTGCCGTTGCTCACAAGTAAAATGTGAAATAATCAGCAGCTTGTCTTGATTTTAATATTTATTTCCCATAATAAGTTCAACAGGGCAGATGTACTTAAGGAACATGAGACTTTTTCAGATAAATAAAGGCAAATATTGCAAACTACACAAAAGGCAGCCGCTAAAGCGTTTAAGTTTCAAAACAGAAAAAACAAAACAGACTACTAAATTGTCAATTCCACTTAGAAACAAAATATTAATTCTAAAAATAAATCAGTTTGTTTTACAGAAGAACAGACAAAATTAAACTTTTGTCAATATCAAATAAACTGAGAACTAAAAGGACATTTTCAATCTCTCCTTGTTGTATAGCTTTCTGAACTTTCTGTATCCTTTATCATCTGCAACTGAAAATAGTTGTGGATGATTACTATACCTTTCTAATGTCACGTTGTTGTCCCTGGCTCTCTTTCTCTGTCTCTCCCTCCCGCTCTGTTCCTGTGCTACCGCGAGTGTAACTACCGCCCCTCTTCCCAGCGCAAAGCACAAGGCTCGCGTGCGGAGTGAAGCGGAAAAAAAGTGCGAGAGAGAGGGTGACAGAAAGAAAGAAAAAAAAGAAACCCCACAGCTCGCGATAAGGAGCCGGGTCGCGTCGCTCACGTCAAAAATCCAGTTCGCGACAGACACATCACTACGAAATACCTTCACACTACGGAACTCGGTTGATTTTTCTCTAGTCGGCACACTCATTCCCTCCATTACCGGGGCGGCACGGCGGCTGGCTGCTTCCTAAACAACTACACATGTGCGCCTTGGCACTTCTGCTGTACGTAACAAGTCACGTGACGTGACACTGCGGCTGTGATTGGTTCGGCTCTGTGCTACTTAATTTGGATTGGCTGTTCTTTTCTTTTTCTAAGAGAGCAAGAGAGAGATGAGGCCTATCGCAATAGTTTAATTTTTCTATCGAGAAAAAGTTATTTCGCAATACATAAAGTTATCATTCTATCGCCCAGCTCTAATATCGGGATATGAGATTTTGGTCATATCGCACAGCCCTAAATAATGGTATTTCTAACCACTGATATACCACAATTTTATCCTTTCAACAGCTACCGAAAGTTAAGGAACCTCGCTTGTATGGCCCCTATGGGATATTTACATAGAGATCCTCCAGCTTCAAACTGTATTACCCTCCCAGGACCCGAAGCTCAGTAAAGCACCCCTCCAACAGCCAAACCCATCTGTTCTGATTGGATTGCTACATTTGTGATTGACATGACATTGACCAATCAAGAATAATCGGCTCAAAATTTGTACTTGTAAGTTGAAATCCACACAGCCAGGGAACCTGAGTGCAGTTTTACACAGGGCTCTAGACTAACTTTTTGCCACAGTTGCACTGGTGCGCCAGCACAAAAGTTAGGCGCACCCAAATTTTTCAACCGCATTGCTTAAAACCGCAGTTTTACATGCTCACCTTTTTGGGGGGGAAATTGCTGTCCATAAGGACAGTATTACTTTGTAAATGATTAACTAACAATCTTGTCAACACAAAGTTCTTTATTTGGAGCACAGCTCTGCAAGAAAGATAAGTTACTGAAAAAGTGTTTGTGCTTAAAGTGCTTTGGCACTCTTTGTCAATATTGTAGAAAATGTTAAACTTAATCATCATCTTGGCTCCTCTGACGACCTGCTTGCTGCTGCCTGCTGCTGAAAGGCAGTGGGGAGAGGGGACACTTGGGCAGTGCATTTATTGCAGCATATAATGTGTTTTCTGGATACACTGCTGCTTTTTCAGCATTCAGAGGTTGATGGCACCGTGTCAGAGCTGGCTATGAATTTCAGACGGATCAGGCCTTAACTTAATAAAAACGTTATCAATAGTTCTTTTCATCTTTTCTTATTACCCACAGCTACATCCACTCTGTCGGGCCTAGGCTGCTCACTAGGGCTGCGTATCATCACTGATTTCTATAATCCATTCGATTCAATTCAATTTTGCCTCAGACAGTCAGAAATATTATAATTGTGATAATTTATTAGATAATTTATTAGATAACCTTAAAAATATTCTGCAATTTTGCATAATTTTAAAAAGTATAAATTTCATCAGTATTGAACAGCAGAAATTAGGCTTTGTTGTCCAAGGACATTTAAGTAAAAAAAAAAAAAACGACAGCGGTCGACAGCGCTGTAAACAACGGTAGACTGGTGGGTAATAAGCAAATGAATAATGCAGAAAACAGAGATTTGAGACGGGAAACTGTTCTTGAAGTACAGAGAGAGAGAGAGAGAGAGAGAGGGAGCTGTGCATGAAGTGGGATGTTATTGTGGTGGAAACAAAACAGCAAAATAAGACATTTATCAAATGTGAATCGTAGTTTGGATCTTCTTTTGCTGCTGGTTCAGTGAATTTTGGTTGGAGAGAGACAAACTCTGCAGCTCAGAGTCGAGCGCAAAAAAGACGTAACCACTGCGTGGATCCAACACATCAGAATCAGTGAGCTGTTGGCTTTCAGCCCCGACAGCATGTCCGTGTACGTGCTGTCGGGTGAGAAAACTGAGAAAGAGAAAGCTGATTCTGAGGCGTCGGGTCCGCTCTGTGTTTACTTCTTTGTGCAGAATCCATTTACCTGCTCTCATTTGTGGTTTGGCGGTTTTAGAAATACTTTTGTGAGCTTTAACCTGAGATTCTGGCGTTTCTGGCAAAACACAGTTATATTTAAAAGTCAATTCAGGATTTAATGAATCGATATCGCTTCATTCAAGCTTCTTACCTCCCTCGCTGGGGCTGATTTTTAGCTCAAGAGCCTCATGATTAAAA
Organism: Oreochromis mossambicus; assembly: GCA_922035795.1. Lineage (NCBI taxonomy): Eukaryota > Metazoa > Chordata > Actinopteri > Cichliformes > Cichlidae > Oreochromis > Oreochromis mossambicus. The sequence continues at coordinate 336 of CAKLIZ010004524.1, read as the reverse complement.
GTAGATTCTTAATCCAAACTTAATCATTGACTGTTTGATCGACTTGAATTTATGATCCTAAAGCAGAGACCCTTTTTGCACTGTTAGCCTTTATTTCCAATTCACATGTAATCTAAGTCTACATGCAAATTTGAATTTGTAATGAAATTGTTGCTGCGTTTGCACGTCATGTTTAATAAAAGTACATTTAAGCAAATCTTAGTGTATAAGGAGTGAATTTGTATTTTGTTTTTCCACAAACTGTACAACTGAGTGTGGACAAAACAACATCAACATTTAAAAAAAATTAAAATATGAGTTTTTAGAGAAGGTTTTTTTCCAGATGCATTAAAACTA